>ML780306.1:2372124-2388811 GCA_009831015.1 Picea engelmannii
TTAATGCTAAAAATTCAAAAATTCAATTCTTAAGCTAAGGAATGATAAATGTACCTTGCATAGGTTGTTTTATGGAAAATATGGAATAAAATGAAGGCAAAATGGATGGTTTTGGAGACAAAAGTATGATTTGTGAAGTGAAAGTAAGCATAAAATCGTACCCAACATCTCCTCCAAGAGGAAGACTTTGCATGACCTCATGCACAAAAAATGTTCTTCAACTCCTGTCAATAGTCTTCTGCCACCTCTGTTGCCTGCAATCATGTATCCACATTGGCTTGAGTTGTATGATGAACTTTTAACCTCTTATATTTTGTCGTGTATGCTTGATTTTGTTGAAGCCATTTGTATGCTTATTCGGAGATCAGTTTGTTTCGCTTTTGAAGCTTCTTTTTATTCTTCTTTAGTTTTTCATTTTCCTCATGATTTTTATGGATTTGAGATAAAGAAAAACCTTAATGGTGGTGCAGTAATGAACTAATCCAAGAGGTGAACATTTTTTAGGATCATAGAAACTAGGTATTAAGAGTTAGGGGAAATAGGTGTTAGAGGTTAATGATTATAAGTATAAGCAATTATATTTAGGAGTTATAGGTTAGATATGTTATGAGTTAGAGTATCTAGGAATGAAGTATTATAAGTGTTATAGATGTTAGCGGTTCAACATTATAGGGCCCATGGTATTAGGAGGTATAAAGTTTATAAATGTTAGGAGTTATAGGGATTATATAGGTTAGGGGTTACACGAACTAATGGATAGAGGGGTTAGGGGTAGTAAATATCTTTGGGTTTTAAGGTAGTATTAGTTAAGGGTGAGGTTAATAACTCTTGTAGCTACCATAATATCAATAGTTAGGGATTGAGTATTATGGATCTTATAAATGTTAGAATTTTGATGATGCTATGGTATTAGTGTTGGTTGTGGAGCCTAATTATCTTCCTGACTCAGAGGTCTTGTGTTTTTTAGCTGTGTTTATACCCCATGAATACTCTGCACCCCAGAAGTATGTACACTCTTCCATGCGGGGGAGTGCAGAGGGGGGGTACCTTCTCTGCAAGGTTCGGGGGCAAAGCCCCCGAAGGAAAAATTGCCTTGTAAAAGTATATTGTAATTTCATTGTAAATCTAGACCGTTCATTATAAGGTCGCAGATCTAACGGTAGAAATTATGTTAGGGTTTTTTGCCCTAGAAGGAAACCCTCTGTTATGAGGGAAATGTATTGCGGCTATGTATGATGGCGAGTATTGTATTCTGAGAGAGGAGATTGTGAGATAAAGAAGAGGAAGTTACAACGGGTTTTGCGGTAGGTTGTATCCCTTCATTTGTTGGATAATAATAAAGGAAGGACCTGGAAATTTCTTTAGTGGACGTAGCCCACACTGGGTGAACCACGTAAATCTGTGTCTCTATTGTATTGTGTATCTTCTGTGTTTTGTTTCAGCATTTGTTTTATTTTATTGCTCCACGGTCATGTTTTTCTAACAATTATGAGGTATAATGATTATAATCATTAGGAGTTATATGGCTTATATAGGTGAGGGGTTACAAAAGTTGTTTGATGATGCTATGGTATTAGGAGGTATAATGGTTATACTCATTAGGATTTATATGGATTATATAGGTGAGGGGTTACAAAAGTTGTTGGATAGAGGGGTTTGGGGTAATAAAGATCTTAGGGTTTTAATTTAGTAGGGGTTAAGGGTTATATCGTGATCATTGTTAAAGGAGAGAATTATTGTGTGTGTTAGGGATTATGGGATAAGGGGTTATACACATGGTTTATAGAGGTTAGGCTATATATTGGCTTTGACTTGGGGGTTATAGGTTAAGGGACATATGAGTTAAAAAGAATAAGGCTTATATAGGGTTCATATCAAATATGTGATATGGTTTGGAGATAATAGGGATCATGCATTATAAGGTTTATAGAGATTGCATGTGATAGAATTTTCGAGTTTGGTGTTAAATGGATAAGGGGTTAAAAGTGTTAGTTATTTATGGTTATATTGATTTTGGGTAATTTGGGTTAGAATTTATGGGGTTTTCAAGGATAAATGGTTAAAGGTTAGGAGATATATGTTGGGATCCAATCTACTGATGTAAATTAGATTGTATTTAATTGTCAATCCGGTGTTTTTAAGACTTAGAGACACGTCCAAAATGTATGGACTTAGAGCTAAATTTAGTTATTTAAATATAAATAATTCAAAAGCTAATCTAAGTGTTGAGTATGAAAGAAATTCTAATATTATTTACATAAGGTGTATTCATAAATCTCTTACCATTAATCAGCAAGTTAAAGTAAAATCATTCAACTAAATTTAAGCATTCAAACTAGTTTAGAGGCTTGTAAATGTCATAAAGACTAAACCCTTTTACAAGAGATGCATTATTTTCTTTACCACATTCATCAGCAACATAACTAATTTTGAAATCAAGTAAAACACAACAACATTACCTACAACAAAATGCAAACTTAAAGCTCATACCAAAATTTACTTGAAAAGAATGAAAAAGGAGAAGTGTACTAGCTTGGTAAAGGGGGCCCTCCATTGCTTCACTTGTACACCTAGAGTTGTCTCAGTTAAGAAGTAAATTCAAGAAACATTCACATAATCATCTCATAAACATCATCAAGAAAAAAACCCCAAACTGATCTCAAAACTGAAAATTCAGATTTCTTCATTAACATAAGATGTCATACTAGTCCATGTCTTGAAGTATTTATACAAAATGTTTGTAACTGAAAATACTAAAAATACTCTTAATCTAAGGATGAGATCCACAAAATATACTAAGAAGGTCGAATCCCTCCTTCAGATCCACAAAATATGCACAAATCCCAAGAAAATCTAAAACTGTCCATACTTTTATGCTAAAACAGGGTATTTTCTGCTGAAGTGGCCTTGTTTGAACAACATCGACTAGACACCTATAAAGCTCAGATCTCAAACCTGATAGATATTCATCCATGCTTGTACATCAAGGATCATGACACATGTCTCTGATTTCGCCCAGCTGTCCTGAAAGTACACGAACCTTGGAGCAATTACGGGATTTAATCAAATCCTGTAATTTCTAATAAATTTTTAATTTTAATGATAAAAATTCAAAAATTCAATTCTTAAGATAAGGAATGATAAATGTACATTACATAGGTTGTTTTATGGAAAATATGGAATAAAATGAAGTCAAAATGGATGGTTTTGGAGACAAAAGTATGATTTGTGAAGTGAAAATAAGCATAAAATGGTACCCAACATCTCCCCCAAGAGAAAGACTTTGCATGTCCTCATGCAAAAAAAATGTTCTTGAACTCCCATCAATAGTATTCTGCCACCTGTGTTGCCTGCAATAATGTATCCAAATTGGCTTGAGTTGTATGATTAACTTTTAACCTCTTATATTTTGCCTTGTATGCTTTCTTTTGCTGAAGCCATTTGTATGCTTGTTCGGAGATCAATTTGTTTTAGCTTTGAAGATTCTTTTTATTCTTCTTTAGTTTTTCATTTTCCTCATGCATTTTATGAATTTGAGTTAAAGAAAAACCTTAATGGTGGTGCAGTAAAACATTTTTTAGGATCATAGAAACTAGGTATTAAGAGTTAGGGGAAATAGGTGTTAGAGGTTAATGATTATAAGTATAAGAAATTATATTTAGGAGTTATAGGTCAGAGATGTTATGAGTTAGAGTAGTTAGGGACTAAGTATTATAAGTCTTATAGATGTTAGTTGTTCAACATTATAGGGGTCATGGTATTTGGAGGTATAAAGGTTATGAATGTTAGGAGTTATATGGATTATATAGGTTAGGGGTTACAAGAACTAATGGATAGAGGGGTTAGGGATAGTAAAGAGCTTAGGGTTTTAAGGTAGTAGTAGTTAAGGGTGAGGTTAATACCTCCTATAGCTACCATAATATCAATAGTTAGGGATTGAGTATTATGGATCTTATAAATTGACACAGTGTGTATCCTCCCTTAGCAGGTTCTGCGTCGACCTCCCGGTCTTAGGATCATTCTATCCTTCATATCCGCAGAACCAAAATTGTTCTTTCGGCCTTCCTTGAGACCTCACGAACCCGATCCACAGGTTCTTATATGAAAACTCTACCTGGACCTCGTAATTGCACCAATGCACGAGATTTCATCTCCACGCGACCACGAAACACGACCATGACCCTTTCCTCAAAAGGGAATTTCGGATTTCGAGACTCCCTAAGTCCTGATGTCGAGAGCCTCTGCCTCCTCGATCCTCTGATCTCCGAATTACCAAAACGCCGAAATGGTGCTCAACGGTGTTTATCCCCTGGCCATATCTCATTCCATGTGACCACTTTCCCCCTAACCACAGTCTGCTTTAGGGTTTTCAAATACCAAGAGCCCCAGCTCTTAGTCCTCGGGACAACCGAAGTGTCGATCTCTAAAATGCTGAAACGATCCCGACTTTCTCCTCCAAAGCTTCATCTCCCCGTCTCATCGCGTTTCGCGATTTCGGGATTCTCATCCCCAAAAGTCAAGATTCCTTGTCTTCAGGATTTTCGAAATCCCGATACCTGGTATGTCGAAAACCCGTAACTCTGTTTCGTGGCCCGATGCTATTCCTTCAGCGCTTTTGGGTTATCATGTTTCGGGTCTTCGCGAATCCTGATGTCCCAATTCCTAACCCTTCGAACTTCTGGTATACAAAATGCTGAAGTACCGAAGCCCGAAATGTCAGTCTTCCTTCTCCTGAGTAAGATCAACAGCTCAAAGCCTCCCTTGATCCAATGGCTTATATCGTTTCGGGATTCTATGGGTCAAGAGTTCTGAACTCTTATCTCTGCATCTTCCGGTAGTCGAAATACTGAAATGCTCCTTTCGGGGATTTTTTGGAACCTTGATCGATTTCCACGTGTCCTCCTATTGGACAGTCATGATCCTTTTGGGACTTCGGAATCCACGATTTCACGAGTCCTGCTGCGACCAACTCTTGGTCCTTCAACCTCCCAATGTCCGAAATCCTGATGGCTCATGATCTCGCCACGTGTCCTCTGAGATGGATGCTCTCGATTATTTCAAGAATTTGACGAGTCCTCTCCTCTGCTTATGCGAGGTTAACCCACGTGCATCTCCTGCTAGATCCGATGGTTGTCAATCCGTGCACCAAGATCTGATGGCTCAGATCTACTCTCTTCCTGCGATCTCCTCCTGTTGTTGTCTGGACTTGCAACTTTGACGGTCTAGATCTTGTCCTCGGCCTAATATGATGACGGATGTTCTCCCCCTTGTGAGCTTTTGTTTATTCCCGATCCTTGGAAGAATTCAACTTATCAAAGGCCTCGGCCTTTGTTCCTGCTATGAAGCTTGTACTCACAACTTTTGTCTACGTTCTAGAAAATGCTTTCCCTCCTGAGCTTCCTCGAACTCAAACCCTCCAAAGGGTCTTCTTTCGGCCTATGCAACCTCTCGGATTATGGCCTGTGCGTGAAAGCACTCTTTCTCTTGAGCTTCTCTTCTCTGAAACCCTGAAAGGTTTCCTCGACCTCTGTGATTCCTACAAGGTCTCTACACACATGAAGGTGCTATCTGTCCTAAGATTCTCTGTTTCTCAGACCTCTAAGGGACTTAACCCTTTCTCTCCCTCAGATGGAGAATCTTATGCCCTCTTGGCGGCCTCTTGCTCAAGAAACTCCTTGTTGAGTCTGCAAGGTATTCAACAACCCTGTGAAGGTCCTCCTGTGACACTTCTTCTTCTCTAAACTCAAAACAAGAGTTCCTTCTGTGCCTCAAAACTTTCTCAATGCCCTTCTGGTAGAGCTTCCATAATCCCTCAGTGATTCTGCCTTCTCAACGAACTCGAAAAAGCGTTCTTCTCCTAATGCATCCTGTGCATTCGCTCGATGCCCTCTTGGCAGAGCCTTACAGAATTCTCAGAAATTTTGTCTTCTCTGTGCCTTCTATGCACCTGCTCAATGCCCTCCTGGAAGATCTTCTACAGAATCCCTCAATGATTTGGGTCTATCCTGTGCTCTCTTATGAACAGTCTTACCTCCAAGGTATTTAGCAACCTTGAGGATTCTCCTTGAGTCAGTGACTTCAGCTGGTGCACCCTCCTGGCACATCCTTGACCAAATTCCAGAGAATTCAGGAGTGCATCTATGCACTGGCTTTCAGAACCCACAACGTTCTGTCACACCCTCTTAGCATGAAGCCTCAAAGAACCCCAAATCGGAAATAAAAGAACCCACATATAGGAAAATATATCTGTCTTTGTAAATGCACTCTTAACCATACATCTACAACATATAAATACACACACATGAAGAAATTCATCATACATAGAATAACATGCAGGAAAAACTACTCTGATAGTATTAATATGAAAATGACTCTTTACAATGTGGTTGAGCTCGGACTTTGACAGAGTCTCGGCTCCTTCTCTCCTCTCCACTCTACTCAATACTCTCACAGAGCTCTCCTAACTACTCTCTTAAAATAAGATCAAAAGATCTTTTACATGAGGGGGTTCTTCGAGCTCTTCCCTCCATCTCACCTACTCTATTCAATTACATTGAATTTACAATTAATGGTTGTCTAGTCCATATCAGAGCTAGATCTAGCCTTACAACCATTTAAGGCTATCTTTAATCTAAAGACTACGCATAGGCATAGTTTCATGGATCCACAACCTTACATACATTAAGGAAATTACATCAAATTCAAAATCTGAATGTGAGAGGGTTTCACCTCTCTCCTCCCACTAAATGTGTGTGTATGTTGAGTTGGCTAGCATATGGTTGGATTTGAAGCAATGCTCCTACATCATACTCCTCTGCTACAAAAAATTCATGAGCTCTCCACCCTGGTTTTTGAAATCCACCTGGATCACAAATATCTCTTTGGAACTGTCTCTCTGCTCCATTTCTCTACTGCTGCTACTGCTTCTGTTGCTGTTGTTGTCTCCCTTCTGATCAATTTCCCATCGCTGGAAGTATCTACTGATCTGATCATCAGCTATCTGATCTACTCAATCACCTCATCCAGCTATTGTCCTAGCTGGCTCTGTTCATGTAGTCTCCTCTGCTGCAATTTATTTCTGTAAATGGGTAGATCATCATGATCACCCATGGTATATTTTTCATCTCCTGTGGCCTTAACATGCCACCCTACTACAAATTCAAGCTTTGCAGTCCTATCATTGAATTGTTGTTCAACTTATTCTTGTGGAAGTTCTGTTGCTTCCATTTCTATTGCTGGCATGTCTCCAGCTTCTTCCATCTGCTCCTTGGGTTGGTATTCTTCTACATATGCTGTTGCATACCTCGGTACTGCAGTCTTCAACACCTGTTCATCTCCCTGGCTAAAATTTCTGAGCAATTCCCCAAAATGCTCCTCCACTATGGCTGTCTTCTCATGGAAGTCATTCACTGGCTCTGGATTTTTCAGCCAATCCTCCAACATCTTCAGCTCCATATCCCATGTAGTAATTATCTTACCTCCATGTTCTTCTTCTGCTTTCAGCTTCCGTGCTATAGTTGTCCCATTTTCAGCTTCCTAGCTGAAACTATCGAGCCATTCTTCTGAATGCTCTTTTTCCTCTTTTGCTTGGGCAGTCTCTAGCATCTACTCCAACTCTTTTCCCAGGACAGTCACAATTGGTTGTATTTCTTTTGTTTCTATCTTTGCAATGCATATGTTGGCCTCATTCGGGCTATATGGAAGGAATATCCGAATTCCCCCAATCATCAGAAGATTCCTCTGATCCTCCTTCTCTGTCAGCTATCCTTGCTAATATGAACTCAGCTCTGAGCTCATCTGCTCTCCCTCACCCTCCTGGCAATAAGGGATTTCTCTGTTTCTCTCCTAGCAGTCTATGAGATCCTCGGATCCCATCTCATTTCCCTCCTAGCAACATGAAATTTCTTTGTTGTCCTCCTGACAGTCTATGAGATCCCGCAGTGATCTCATCTCATTGCCCACCTGGTAATGTGAAATTCCCTCGCTTTCCTCCTGACAGTCTATGAGATCCCGCAACGATCTCATATCATTGCCCTCTTGGAAATTGGGAATTTCCATTCTTCCCTCTTGGCAGTCCATGCACACATGGCAGTCTCTGACATCTTCAGCTGATCTCATTTCATCCTCAATATCACCGAGGTTTCTCCCAGCCTCTAGTTCACATACCTGAACCATTTCCTCTTTATCATCCCTGGGGCTTTCAACATGCCTCAACCACATTCTCAATAACCTTCATTGTCTTCTGGCCAACAATTCCTTGACTGGCCATTTTGCCTTCGTCTTCATGGGCCATTCATACACCCATCTTGACTTTCCATCCCACTGCATCTGCAATGCCAGAATTTCCATTCTCACTCTGATCTCGGCAAGCTATTTGTCCATCGCATCCTTTCTCTACTACTGATGGATCTTCTTTCCATCACATGCATGGCCTTTAGTAGCCATATCCCTACTCTTGTCCGCCCTAATGGAAAACTCGCTCCTGTAACTCTACAACTGAGAGCTTCCAGCCTCTCCTACAGCCCTCCTGATTGTCTATTTGACTGTCTCACACCTGCAACAATCTCCACAGAGTTCCAATACTCTGTCTCATTCTGCCTGTCTCTGTAAGCTGCCTATGATACCAAACTGATGTGTATCAGAGTACTCTTTCTCCTCTCGCTTCCTCTGCCTGCAATATACAAACAGAGTCAAGCTCTGATACCACACTGACGCAGTGTGTATTAGAGTATTTCCTTTGTCTACTCTACCTCCCTCTGCCTACAATATATAGACAAAGAATCAAGATCTGATACCACACTGATGCAGTGTGTATCCTGCCTCAACAGGTTCTGTGTCGACCTCTCGGTCTTAGGATCATTCTATCCTTCGGATCCACAGAACCGAAATGGTTCTTTCGGCCTTCCTTGAGACCTCATGAACCTGATCCACAGGTACTTATACGAAAACTCTACCTGCACCTCGCAATTGCACCAATGCGTGAGCTTTCATATCCACACGCCCACCAAACAAGACCACGACCCTTTCCCAAAAAGGGAAATTTGGATTTTGGGACTCCCTGAGTCCCGATGTCGAGAGCCTCTGCCTCCTCAATCCTCCAATATCCAAATTACCAAAACGTCGAAATGGAGCTAAATGGTGTTTATCCCCTGGCCATATCTCAGTCCATGTGACTGCTTTCCCCGTAACCACAGTCTACTTCAGGGTTTTCAAATACCAAGAGCCCCGACTCTTAGTCCTCGGGATAGCCGAAGTGCCGATCTCCGAAATGCTAAAATCTCGATCCCATCTTTCTCCTCCAAAGCTTCGTCTCCTCGGCTCGTTGTGTTTCACGATTTCGGGATTCTCATCCCCAAAAGTCTGGATTCCTTATCTTCAGGATTTCCAAAATCCCGATACCCGGTATGTCGAAAACCCATAACTTTGTTTCATGGCCCGACACTATTCCTTCAGTTCTTTTGGGTTATCGCGTTTCAGGTCTTCGCGAATCCTGATGTCCCAATTCCTGACCCTTAGAACTTCCGGTATCCTAAATGTCGAAGTATCGAAGCCCGAAATGCCAGTCTTCCTTCTCCTGAGTAAGATCAATGGCTCAAATCCTCCCTTGACACAACGACTCAGATCCTTTGGGGATTCTATGGGTCAAGAGTTCTGAACTCTTACCCCTGCATCTTCTTGTAGCCTAAATACCGAAATACTCCTTTTGTGGATTTCCCAGAACCTTGATCGATTGCCACATGTCCTCCTGTTGGACGGTCATGATCCTTTCGGGACTTCAGAATCCGCAATTGTTTGAATCCTGCTGTGACCAACTCTTGGTCCTTCAACCTCCCAGTGTCTAAAATCCCGATAGCTCCTGATCTCGCCACGCATCCTCTGAGATGGATGCTCCCGATTCTTTCGGGACTTTGACGATTCCTCTCCTCTTCTTATGCGAGGTTAACCCACGTGCATCTCCTCCCAGATCTGATGGTTGTCGGTCCGTGCGCCAAGATCTGGCGGCTCAGATATTTTCTCTTCCTGTGCTCTCCTCCTACTATTGTCCGACGGTGCAACTTTGATGGTCCAGATCTTGTCCTCGGCCTAATCTGACGACAGTTGTGCTCCCCCTTATGAGCTTCTGTTTCTTCCTGATCCTTGGAAGAATTCAACTTATCAAAGGCCTTGGCCTTTGTTCCTACTATGAAGCCTGTACTCACAGCTTCTGTCTGCATTCTAGAAAATGCTTTTCCTCCTGAGCTTCCTCGAACTCAAACCCTGCAAAGGTTCTTCTTTCAACCTCTGCAACCTCTCAGCTTATGGCCTGTGCGTGAAAGAACTCTTTCTCCTGAGCTTCTCTTCTCTGAAACTCTGAAAGGTTTCCTCGATCTCTATAATTCCTACAGGGTCTCTACACACACGAAGGTGCTATCTGTCCCGAGCTTCTCTGTTTCTCAGACCTCTAAGGGACTTAACCTTTTCTCTCCCTCAGATGGAGAATCTGATGCCCTCTTGGCAGCCTCTTGCTCAAGAAACTCCTTGTTGAGTCTGCAGGGTATTCAAAAACCCTGTGAAGTTCCTCCGGTGACACTTCTTCTTATCTGAACTCAAAATAAGAGTTCCTTCTGTGCCTCAACACTTTCTCAATGCCCTCCTGGCAGATCTTCCAGAATCCCTCAGTGATTATGCCTTCTCAATGAACTCGAAACATATTTCTTCTCCTAATGCATCCTGTGAATTCGCTCGATGCCCTCTTGGCAAAGACTTACATAATTCTCAGAAATTATGTCTTCTCTGTGCCTTCTATGCACCTCCTCAATGCCATCCTGGTAGAGATTCTACAGAATCCCTCAATGATTCAGGTCTGTCATGTTCTCTCTTCTGCACAGTCTTAGCTCCAAGGTATTCAACAACCTTGAGGATTCTCCTCGAGTCAGTGACTTCAGCTGGTGTGCCCTCCTGGCATGTCCTTGCCCAAATTCCACAGAATTCAGGAGTGCATCTATGCACTGGCTTTCAGAACCCACAACGTTCTATCACACCCTCTTGGCATGAAGCCTCAAAGAACCCCAAACCTGAAATCAAAGAACCCACATATAGGAAAATCTATTTGTCTCTGTAAATGCACACTTAATCATACATCTACAACATATAAATACACACACATGAATACATTCATCATACACAGAATAACATGCATGAAAAACTTCTCTGATTGTATTAATCTGAAAATGACTCTTTACAATGTGGTTGAGCTCGGACTTTGACAGAGTCTCAGATCCTTCTCTCCTCTCCACTCTACTCAATACTCTCACAGAGCTCTCCTAACTACTCTCTCAAAATAATATCAAAAGATCTTTTACATGAGGGGGCTCTTCGAGCTCTTCCCTCCATCTCACCTACTCTATTCAATTACATTGAATTTACAATTAATGGTTTTCTAGTCCAGATCGGAGCTAGATCCAGCCTTACAACCATTTAAGGCTATATTTAATCTAAATCCCGTGCATAGGCATAGCTTCATGGCTCCACGACCTTACATACATTAATGCAATTACATCAAATTCAAAATTTGAATGTGAGAGGGTTGCACCTCTCTCCTCCCACTAAATGCACGCGTATGCTGATCTAGCTGGTGCATGGCTGGATTTGAAGTGATGATTTGAAGGAATTATATGGCTTATATAGGTGAGGGGTTACAAAATTTGTTTGACAATGCTATGGTATTAGGAGGTATAATGGTTATACTCATTAGGAGTTATATGGCTTATATAGGTGAGGGGTTACAAAAGTTGTTGGATAGAGGGGTTTGGGGTAATAAAGATCTTAGGGTTTTAATTTAGTAGGGGTTAACGGTTATATCATGATCATTGTTAAAGGAGAAAATGATTATGTGTGTTAGGGATTATGGGATAAGGGGTTATACACATGGGTTATAGAGGTTAGGCTATATATTGGCTTTGACTTGGGGGCTATAGGTTAAGGGACATATGGGTTAAAAATAATAAGGCTTATATAGGGTTCATATAAAATATGTGATATTGTTTGTAGATAATAGGGATCATGCATTATAAGGGCTATAGAGATTGCATGTGATACAATTTTCAAGTTTGGTGTTAAATGGCTCAAGGGTTAAAAGTGTTAGTTCTTTATGGTTATATTTCTTTTGGGTGATTTGAGTTAGAATTTATGGTGTTTGTAAGGATAAATGGTTATAGGTTAGGAGATATATGTTGGGCTCCAATCTACTGATGTAAATTAGATTGTATTTAATTGTCAATCCGGTGTTTGTAAGACTTAGAGACACATCTAAAATGTATGGACTTAGAGATAAATTTAGTTATTTAAATAGAAATAATTCAAAAGATAATCTAAGTGTTGAGTATGGACAAAATGTTAAGCTTTTTTATAGAAGGTGTATTCATAGATCTCTTACCATTAATCAACAAGATAAAGTAAAATCATTCAACTAAATTTAAGCATTCAAACTAGTTTAGAGGCTTGTAAATGTCAGAAAGACTAAACCCTTTTACAAGAGATGCATTATTTTCTTTCCGAAATTCATCAACAACATAACTAATTTTGAAAACAAGTAAAACACATCAGCATTACCTACAGAAAAATGTAAACTTAAATCTCATACCAAAATTTACTTGAAAAGAACGAAAAAAGGAGAAGTGTACTAGCTTGGCAAAGGGGGCCCTCCAGTGCTTCACTTGTACACCTAGAGTTTTCTTAGTTAAGAAGGAAATTCCAAAAACATTCACATAATCATCTCATAAACATCATCAAGAAAAAAAAACCAAAATGATCTCAAGACTGAAAATTCAGAGTTTTCTTCATTAACATAAGATGTCATACTAGTCCATGTCTTGAAGTATTTATACAAAACGTTTGTAACTGAAAATACTAAAAACAATCCTAATATGAGGATGAGATCCACAAAATATACTAAGAATTTCGAATCCCTCTCCTAATCTGAGGATGAGATCCACAAAATATACTAAGAAGGTCGAATCCCTCTCCTAATATGAGGATGAGATCCACAAAATATACTAAGAAGGTCGAATCCCTCTCCTAATATGAGGATGAGATCCACAAAATATACTAAGAAGGTTGAATCCCTCTCCTAATCTGAGGATGAGAACCACAAAATATACTAAGGAGGTCGAATCCCTCCTTCAGATCCACAAAATATGCACAAATCCCAAGAAAATCTAAAACTGTCCATAATTTTCTCCTAAAATGGGGTAGTTTCTGTTGAAGTGGCCATGTTTGACCAGGGTTGACCAGACACCTGGAAAGCTTAGATATCGAACTTGATAGATATTCATCAATCCTTGTACATCAAGGATCATGACACATGTCTCTGATTTCTCCCAACTTTCCTGAAAGTACATGAACCTTGGAGCAATTACGGGATTTAGTCAAATCCTATAATTTCTAATAAATTTTTAATTTTAATGCTAAAAATTCAAAAAATCAATTCTTAAGCTAAGGAATGATAAATGTACCTTGAATAGGTTGTTTTATGGAAAATATGGAATAAAATGAAGGAAAAATGGATGGTTTTGGAGACAAAATTATGATTTGTGAAGTGAAAATAAGCATAAAATGGTACCCAACATCTCCACCAAGAGGAAGACTTTAAATGTCCTCATGCACAAAAAATGTTCTTGAACTCCTGTCAATAGTATTATTCCACCGCTGTCACCTACAATTATGTATCCACATTGGCTTGAGATGTATGAAGAATTTTTAACCTCTTATATTTTGCCTTGTATGCTTACTTTTGCTGAAGCCATTTGTATGCTTTATCGAAGATCAGTTTGTTTCTCTTTTGAAGCTTCTTTCTCTTCTTCTTTAGTTTTTCATTTTCCTCATGAGTTTTATGGCTTTGAGTCCTCAATATTTCATTTTATGTTTTCAAATATCTTTCCAGGACCTCTATTTCTTTGATATTTTTCTTCATCTTTTTTATTTTTATGTCTTTCTTATCAAGCCCTGATGTGGACCCACCAACCATTTCTTCTATTTGTTCTAATTTATGTGGTGATTGAGTTTCATCTTTCATGTCTTCAATTAATTGTTTCACCTCTTCTCTCATTTGCTCATATGTGGAAGTCTCTTGTTTTTCAAAATCATCATCTTCGAATGATTGTGTTTTCCCTGCCTCTTTTTGTTTCTCCAAAGTCTGAATGTGTGGATATTGTGTTTGTTGTGCTTCATCATCACTTTCTTTTATTTGTCCTTTTTGGACTTGTTGGATTTTTCTTGATTTCCTTTCATATGTGATGAAAATCTTATCTTTTTCTTGGAATTATTTTTCTATTTTCACCATACTTCATGTTCTTCTCCTCCCCATGGGTTATTTTGAGCTTGTTGCCTTGGGGTGTTGCATTTCCTCCTCATCATCTGTCACAATTAAGATTTGTTCTTATTCTATTTTATCTTCCACTGTTTCAAAACCATTTCCAATGATAAATTGTTGCCATGAGAAGTTTTGTTTTTGTAGTTCATGTGTGATGATCATTTTGATGAAGCCTTGTGGTATAAACTCTTTTTTGTATTCCTCCCTTGTTTTTGACCAACCTTAACCATATTAGAAAGGATTTACAGTAGAAAGTAGGGCATGTTAATTTCACAATCACTCTTTAAATGTTGCAGCAATTTGATGTGATACAGGTAGACAATATTAAACCTTCCTTCACAAGTAATAAATTTCTGGATGAGATAGGTTAATTCATCTCAAGGATGAATCAACCAACTTCTTGGAGTTCCCTTTTTCCAATTTACTGCTACAATCCTAGATATGGATACAAAATATGCCCATGATTTGTCTTTAAAGTGTTTAGTTTTGAAGTATCTTTCTCCAGTTTGAGGTAATCCAGTGATCTGTGAAATTACATCTTCAGAAATTCTAATGGTGATGTTACCAATAATGGCACTTTCCCCATTAAATGAACAAGAAAAATCTAAATCAACCTTTTCACAATATCCATCAAACTTCTCAAAGAAAGATATCCACTGATTTTTTTCAAGAATTTCTAGACAGACTTTGTGAGTTTCTGATGGATCAAACTTCTTTGTTTCATACCTAGACACCATTCTTTCAATTTTTAAAGAGAAAGACCCTGAAAAATATTTCACTGCTTATACAAAAAGGAGGTCTATCCTTTTCCAAAAAAAATTCAACCCTGTATATTCTTCAATCAATTGTTTTGATTTCTTCAAACTTGCAGAATCTTTTTTAATTCAATTCTGTGAATGTTCTTTCAACAAGAATTTTATGTTCAAATGAAACAAAGAAAATCTCATTTTTTAAATTTCTAAACTGCTCTTTATTTTCAATAATAAAGTTCTTGATGAAAGGGCATACCTGAAAATTCAATCTACAATTTAAAATCTTCTATGACTTCTTGTTGAAACCCAGCTCTATTTTTCTTCTTACAATCAACCTATGCTAGAAATGAATTGTTTATGTTCTCAAAACGTTCCTCAGGAAGTTGAAATTGGCACTTAACTTAACAATTATTAACATTGAATTCGAACTTACCTTCCTTGGATGACTCCTTCTTGAACACGTTCTCTTCTCCTTGGTTATGCATTCACCTCCCACGTATTTCCTCAATGCCACGATTTATCTACAGGGCGAAAATGGTGTATGTTGACAGTGAAATTGTCAACATACAGTTCGTTGTTTATAAAAAAATTTGGGTTGGGTAGGCATAGAAAGGAATGCGTCAGAGCGAAGAGGTAAGGTATAACACAGTAACGCATCAACAATTCGAATCTGGGGAGTTTCCAAGTGAAGAAACAGTATATGGAAAGAGGTGAAGCTACAACATTTTTAGGAAAGAGGAAAAGAAACATTGTGGAGGAAAATGAGAATGAAAGTGCTGACTTTAGGAAAAAAATCAACTTTTGTGGAGGGAATAAGCATTATTAGAAAGGGTATTATGGTAGAAATTCATTTGTACAATCTCTCAAATGAGCACTCATTGTTGAAAATGCCCTGTCATCATACCTATTTCACTTGTGAAATTTCACTTTCTTTTCTTGCAATCATCACAGGAAATGGTGTTCATCTTATGACTCCGCTTTGCTCCCTGATTTATTTACCTTTGAATAACCATTCAACTTATAACTCCAAATGTATTTTCCTTATGACCCCTATTTTCATTTTGAAGCAAACAACAACTTATGATATCTCCACATATATGTCTCCAGAAAACAGAGCATTGTACAGTTGACATATTCAAAACAATGTTTTTGTATAATCAATTTGATAACTTGTTTTGAAAATGTTTGTAAATATTTTTAGGTTGGAAACCATAAAAATATTTACAAGAATAACCTTCTTTCTAATCATTCTCTTGTTGTTTGATTTCGAAAATCTAATTTCTCCTTATATCTCCCTTGGAGACCAAATTGGTTTCTTTGAGTACTCTTTTTGATGCTTTGAGGGTATATGAAGTGATGAAGAGATAGTGTAGGGGAAGGGAAATGTTAAGCCCTAATGTTGGCTCATTACCCCTTAATTGGGGCATATTAGATTAGTAATGCTATTTTATTTATGTCGGCTTTAGGCCACTAGTTTTAATTTAGATTAGTAATGTTATTTTAATTATGTCGGCTTTAGGCCATTATTTGTAATTATACCTCCTAGTCTCCTATATATACCAAGGAGACATTTTCATTTTGAATC
>ML780306.1:2399257-2425937 GCA_009831015.1 Picea engelmannii
AGAAATCAGATTTGGATGATGAAATTGATGAGGGCTTTTGGTTGAGGTACATGTTGAGTACATGGTTGAGACAAGTAGTTGATGAGTTGGCACATACATGAGGTGTATAGTTGATGTTGTTGGTACATATTGATGAGGAATAGTTGCTGAGTAGTTGACACATGATTGGTACATACTTGGTACATGGTCGGATAAACTTGTTTATGGTACAAGTTGATTACAGGTTATTTGGTACAGGTTGGTGCATGGTTGATGAACTTGTTTATGGTACAGGTTGATAAAATGTTGAGGTATAGGTTGATGCATGGTTGATGCATGGTTCAGATTTATTGGTACAGGTTTACAATGGTATATCTCACAGTGACAGGTTGAGAGTGGTTCCATCATTCTACTTCTACTTCAGGGTGGTAGGACGGGGAAAGGACAGGTGGTTGTAGCCACCTTCCAGTTGTAGTCGAAGAACATAGGGGGTTGTAGCCTCATTCTGGTTGTAGCCAGAGAATTGGGGAGTTGGAGATTCCCTCAGGTTGTAGCCTGAGAAACTAGGGGGTTGGAGCCTCCTTCCAATTGCAACTGGAAAACAAAGGAATTTGGTGCTTCCAATGAATGTAATTCTTCAAGACATATAAGAAAAATCATTTTGTGGTTTTATCCCGATTTGGGTTTCCATGTAAAACACTAGTGTACTTTGTATGTGTATGATTGTTCATTTGTTCATTGCTTATTTACTCTACATTTATTGGATCATAATGCTATATTCATATAACACTTGGATTAAATGGTTAAAAATGATTAAATTTCTCTATTACTGATTCACCCCCCCTCTCAGTAATCCAACAATTGGTATCAGAGAGAGGTTCCTTCAGGAAACATTTTAACCACTGGAAGGAGATCATGGATTATTCTAAGAATGGAGTACAAATGTTTAATGATCAGAAAGGTTTTAAGTATGAGATGTGGAGCAGAAGGATGAAAGTATTTTTACAGGCACATGGACATTATATTTGGCTATCAATTGTTACAGGATATGATAGTTCAAAAAGGGAAAATACTGTAGCCAAGAAGGAATTGAAGAAGAATAACAATATAGAAATTTATTTCATCTGGGAAGGATTACCTAAGCCGGTAAGAGAAAAGGTTGGTAAATGTTCATCAGCCAAAAAAATTTCGGATAAGTTACATGACATATATTCTTCACCCATCGCAGATTTAGAAAATGCCAAAGAAGATGTAGATACAAAACAAGAAGAAATATGCTCATCATGTCAGACATATCCAGAAGAGGAAGAGTATGATGAAGCAAAAATTGATTACAAAGAAAAATTGATCAGTGCAATTAAATATCTAAGGAAAGAAAGAGAAGAAAACAAGTCATCCAAGAAAGAATTGATGAAGCAAAACCAAAGTGTTCAAGGTTCCGAAAAGGATCAACAGGTCATCAAAAATTTAAGAGATCAACTAGAAGAGGCTAGAAGAATTGAAGAAACTCTAGAATATCAAAATAAATGTTTAGAAGCGAACATAGAAGCACAAAAGGAAGACGCAGAAAAGAGAGAAAATATATGTATGGATCATCTCAAGGAAAGAACCAATGACTTAAACCAACTTGAGGAAGAGTTTGGTCAAGAAGAGAGAAGACTGGAAGAAGAAATAATTGCATTGAAAATCCAACTTGAAGAATAAAAGAGAACATAAGAGGTCACGAAGTCTTAGATAATGAAGAAAGAAGAAGAGGTTGAGAATCTTGAAGAAGAAGTTGTCACACTAAGAGTCAAAATCATCAAGCTCAACAAGAAAGTTGAAGAGACAGAAACATCCACATTAGTTGTAGAGAATGAAGAGAAGCACTCTACGTTGCTAGAAAAGAAGAATGAAGAAAATAGAAAGAGTTATGCATAAGTACTCAAAGGAAGGAATCATGGTCAACTAGAATCTAAGAAAACTATTGAAGATACATATTCAAGAATACCATCCATGCTCAATCCACAAAGAAGCTTCAATCATGATCATGATGAGTCAAGGAAAAAATTCAGAAGGACTACGCCACAAAGAAGATCATTCACTCCTAGGTATGAAAATTTATTTTATGGTCATTATTTTTATTGTACTAACTTTGGACATAAGGTTGCAGGATGCGGGGATTATAAAAGAAATGTTCAAGCAGACCGTGCCTATGTGGTCGCACGTAACATTGAGTGTTACAAATGTCATAACTATGGACACATAGCCAGTGGTTTTAGAAGCATGATTGATACTTCCATGAAAGAGAATATTGATATCAGATATAAAAAAGTATGGATAAGAAGACAGAAACACCAAGTGAACAAAGACCAAGTACCAAAGATCGTAATATTAACAATAAAACGAGATGAAGAAAATTCTACAAAGAAAAGGAAAGATGTCAGATACATAAAGGTTTGGAAAATAACTGAAAGAAAGGAAGAATAGATAAACAAGGAACAGGTTCAAGAGATTTTACTTTTAGACATTGTAGTGAAAGATGAATCCACATATAGAAATAAAAAAGTCAGAGCTCAGAGAGATAATGAATCTACCAATGAAGATGATGTTGAATCTACCAATGAAGATGATGATGAATACACATCAGAGAAGGAATTGTTCTGAGCCATCCGGATTAGAGACTCCCAAGTAATATGAATATTGGATAGGGGGAGTCTATGTGATAGCTGTGACATACCAAAAAACCATCCTTCGAGCAACTTCCAGAGTTTGAGAAGACAGATTCAGAGAAATCAGTTAGCAGAAGTACAATTTGATAGTGTAATGATAAATGGGTTAGCATTATGGACAGTTGCGCAAGTAGAGTCTTGGACAGTATGGACAAAGATGGATTTGTAAGAACACTTAGCAGGTTTGGATAGATATATGATAGTGGACGAGAGCATGGATTCATATATTGGTTCAGAGAGTGGTTCAAAGACAAAGAAACATTATCGTAATGGATGATAATTACACAAGAAATGGCTCAAACAATGCTAATGGATTACAAATTGACAGATATTTTTTGGACACAGGTAGTGCATACATCAGTTCACATTCAAAACAGAGTAATGCTAAAAAATAACACTGATAAAACTCCCTATGAGCTATGGAAAGGAAGACCAACAAATGTGAAGCACTTTAGAGTTTTTGGAAGCAAATTCTACATCAAAAGAGAAGATGGCAGAATGGGAAAATTTGACTCTCGTGTGGACAAACGAATACTTGTTGGTTACTCAAGTACAAGGAAAGAATACAAGTGTAACAATCTAAGATTAAACAAATTTGTGGAAAGCATCAACGTAACAATTAATGAAACATGCATACTAGAATCAAAGGAAGAGGAAAACAAATCAATGGAACAACTTTTCAAAGAAGAAGATGAAAAAGAAGTAGAAGAGGAAGATGAAGATGAAGAGAATCCAACAGAAGCATAAGAGAAAGTTGAACAAGTATCTCCAAAGACACCTAGAAAATGAGTACAAAACAATCATCATTTAGATCAGATTATTGGAAACAAAGATGCAGGAGTTGAGACAAGAAGAAAAATCCGTTCACCAGAACAAACACACCTAGAAATCTTATCTACAATTGAACCAAACTATTTTGAAGAAGCCAACAATGATGAATTTTTGAATAAGTACATGGATGAAGAAATGGATCAAATATAGAAAAACGACACTTGGGAATTGGTTCCAAGACCAAAGAATAACAATGTGATCGACACAAAATGGGTTTTCAGAAATAAATTGAATGAAGATGGACAGGTTACAAGGAACAATGATAGATTGGTATGTAAAGGATATGCACAGATTGAAGGAATCGACTTTGAAGAGACATTTTCCCATGTTGCTAGAATGGAAGCAATCCATTTGCTTTTAGCTTATGCATGCTCAAAAAATGTTATAGTATATTAGATGGACATAAAATCATATTTTCTGAATGGGAAACTTGAAGAAGAAGTCTACATTGAACAACCAGAAGGATTTCAGTTGTCAGAGAACACAGACTATGTGTGTAAATTAAAGAAGGCCTTGTATGGTCTAAAACGGGCTCCTAAAGCATGGTACTCCAGACTGGATAAGTATCTGCAGTAGGCAGGGTTCAGAAAAGGAAGTGAAAACAGGAACCTCTACATCAATATACGTCAAAGAAACCAAGGAATTTTTATTTCTCAAACCAAGTATATCAGAGAAATGCTAAAAAGGTTCGGAATGGAAGATTGCAAACCAATTATCACTCCCATGCAAACCAGTTGCAAGTTGAGCAAAGATGATGATTCAAAGTCTGCATATTAGAGGCAATATAGGTCAATGATTGGCAACCTACTATATGTGACAGCATCCAGACGAGATGTAATGCAGGAAGTTGGACAGGTGGCACGATTTCAAGCAACACCAAAGGAGGCACATGTGTTAGCAGTGAAAAGGATTTTCAGATATATCAAAGGAACAAAAGAGTTTGTATTATGGTATCCAAAAGGAAAGCATCTATCACTTATTGCCTACACATATCCAGATTGGGCAGGTTTTATTGATGACCGACGAAGCACCAATGGAGCAACATTCTACTTGGGTGAGTGTTTAGTATCATGGCTAAGAAAGAAACAATCATCAATATCTTTATCTACAGCCGAGGCAGAGTATATTGCAGCAACATCATGTTTTACACACGTTCTTTGGATGAAACAAACTCTGACAGATATACAGGTTGATTATGATGAGCCCATTCCAATCTATTGTGATAATACAAGTGCCATCAGTATCTTTAAGAACCCAGTGATGCACTCCAAGACGAAGAACATTCCAATAAATTATCACTTTCTACGGGAGAAGCTTGGAGAAAATAACATCAAAGTTGAGTATGTGGGCACAAAAGAACAAGTGGCAGACATCTTCACAAAACCACTTCCATGGGAATCCTTTGAATATCTTCACGAGAGACTTGGAGTTATTTCTACTGCAAAATGAATTCTTTTTGAATCCTTATCTTATATGTCTTAGATTTACACAAGGAATCACCATAAGAGGAAAGTTCGGTCAGGGGGAGAAACCCCGGAAGGAAAGAAACATTTTCCATTGATGACAAAGGGGGAGAGATTTATCAGATGCAGAGGACAGAGGTAGAGAACAGAGGCATGGTTCTAGGGGGAGCATATTTATCAGATGCAGAGGACATAGGCATGGTTCTAGGGGGAGCATATTTATCATATGCAAAGGACATAGGCATAGTTTTAGGGGGAGCATGAGTGATATGATTTCAGTATTTCATCAGAGTGTTTCCATCAATGCCAAAGGGGGAGATTGTTGATTAAGGTTGGTTGTCATTGATGTCAACCCTTGAAGAAATCCCCATAGCAAAAATGTTTTGGTAATGGACCCAATATTTTTTTATGTAAATATGACTCATTATTTTTTTGCATGGTTGATAAGAAGTAATTATGGATGAACTCCAAAGTGGTCCCCTTATGGTGAAAGCCCTCACGGGAAGACGCTTTGCGGAGTAAGAGAACCCATGCTTAATTGTGGAATAATGAGATGAAGGACAGTGAATTTGTCAGGGAAACTATCCTATATGGATATTTCTTGTCATTCCATTTTCAGTGGTATGTGGAACGACACATAACTCCTCACAGTTAGAGAGTTATGGCCATGAGAAGTTGGAGACCCTGGGTTTGGGCAATGGACCCAAGTTAGTTTGATGGGTAATGCTATGAGTTGTGATATATTTTTATACAATACTATTATATATGGATAGTACATGTCATTCCATTTCTGGTGGTATGTGGAACGTCACATAACTCCTCACGGTTTGAGAGTTATGGCCTTATGAAGTTGGAGGACCCTCATATGTCATCTAGAAGCCCTAAATGGTCAAAGTAGTCAAAGTGGTTTAAGATATTTTAAAAGGTAAATAATATAGTGAAGTAATGAGTGTATTATAATTCAAAGTGAATACAAAATAAATTATTTCAATAATAAATTTAATGAAGAAATTAGAAGTGGGTTAACCCTAAAATAAGGAAAGTGGGGCCAAGTGACCTAGAAGATGTTTTTAAGGAAGCTACTTGGAGAGTATAAATAAGAGGAAAGGCTCTTTCATTTAAGATACACTTGATCATATTGAATATCTATATGTTTCTGAGGTAACCAAGGATATATAAGCTGAAATTATAAGGGAAGGTGAAGAAACGAAGGCCGAAATGCAAGGAATGATAAATTCTTTTGATGGTGCTTTCTAAGGTATGTTATTTACAGGTCATCTAACCATTTTCACTATAAAAAAATTTATACAATGATTCAGACCTTGAAATGGATATTCCATTGAGAAAACATATCCAAGTATATGTGGTAAAAAATTCAGCTTGTGGGTCGTTGTATTTTTGGAGTTACACTCTGTGGAAAATAGGGTTTGTGGCTAGTCTTGAAACTAGTCAAAAACAAGTGTTTCGGGTAAAAACGTCATAACTTCTTCATAAAAGATCCAAATTCAGTGAAACCAAGTGTGTTGGTTAGGGTACAGACTGTAGTATTCTTTTTAAATAGTTTCATATCAATTCAAAAAATATTACGTGTGTGGCACTCTCTACAAGGTCTCTCTCTAGAATAAGCCAAAATTCAGCAACATATGCCATTTTTGCTATAACTCCTTTTCTGAGACGTTCCAAGTAGTGAAACCTGGAGGAATTGCATAAAAAACACTGAAGAAAACTTTGTATCAGTTTCATATCTTTATACATTACAAGTACAAATTTATGATTACTTCAAGTTAGGGTTGTTGACTAATCCAAAACTAGGCATGTGAAACTAAAGAAAAGTTTGATGAAAATGCTAGTCTCTTGTTGTTAAAGTCAAGAAAGGTTTGCATGAATGTGATCATATACACCAGGTCTAATACAGAGCTACAAATCAGATTTGGATAATGAAATTGGTGAGGGATTTTGGTTGAGGTACATGTTGAGTACATGGTTGAGACAAGTAGTTGATGCATTGACACATACATGAGGTGCATAGTTGATGATGTTGGTACATATTGATGAGTCATAGTTGATGAGTAGTTGACACATGATTGGTACATACTTGGTACATGGTTGGATGCACTTGTGTATGGTACAAGTTGATTACAGGTTATATGGTACAGGTTGGTACATGGTTGATGCACTTGTTTATGGTATAGGTTGATTACAGGTTGAGGTATATGTTGATGCATGGTTGATGCATGGTTTAGATTTATTGGTACTGGTTTACAATGGTATATCTCACAGTGACAGGTTGACAATGGTTCCCTCATTCTACTTCTATTTCATGGTGGCAGGACGGGGCAGGGACATGTGGTTGTAGCCACCTTTCCGTTGTAGCCGGAGAACATAGGGGGTTGTAGCCTCCTTCTGGTTGTAGCTAGAGAATTGGGGAGTTGGAGCTTCCCTCGGGTTGTAGCCTAAGAAACTAGGGGGTTGGAGCCTCCTTCCAGTTGCAGTTGGAAAACAAAGGAAGTTGGTGCTTCCAATGAATGTAATTATTCAAGACATATAAAAAAAAGCATTACGTGGTTTTCTCCAGATTTGGATTTCCACGTAAAACACTGGTGTACTGTGTATGTTTATGATTGTTCATTTGTTCATTTCTTATTTACTCTGCAGTTATTGGATGATAATGCTACATTGATATAACACTTGGATTATATGGTTAAAAATGATTAAATTTCTCTATTACTGATTCACCCCCCCCTCAGTAATCCAACAATTGGTATCAGATCGAGGTTTCTTCAGGAAACTGTTTAACCACTGGAAGGAGATCATGGATTATTATGAGAATGGAGTACCAATGTTTAATGGTCAGAATGGTTTTAAGTATGAGATGTGGAGCAGAAGGACGAAAGTATTTTTACAGGAAAAGGGACATTATATTTGGCTATCAGTTGTTATAGGATATGATAATTCAAAAAGGGCAAAGACTGCAGCCAAGAAGAAATTGAAGAAGAATAAAAAAATAACAATGGATTTCATCTGGGAAGGATTACCTAAACTGGTAAGAGAAAAGGTTAGTAAATGTTCATCAGCCAAAGAAATTTGGGATAAGTTACATGACATATATTCTTCAACCATCGTAGTTTCAAAAAATTCCAAAGAAGATGCAGATACAAAACAAGAAGAAAGATGCTCATCATGTAAGACAAATTCAGAAGAGGAAGAGTATTATGAAGCAGAAGTTGATTACAAAGAAAAATTGATCAGTGAAATTAAATATCTAAGGAAAGAAAGAGAAGAAAACAAGTCATCCAAGAAAGAATTTATGAAGCAAAATCAAAGTGTTCAAGGTTCTGAAAAGGATCAACAGGTCATCAAGAATTTAAGAGCTCAACTAGAAGAGGCCACAAGAATTGAAGAAACTCTAGAATAGCAAAAGAAATTTTTAGAAGTGAACATAGCAACACAAAAGGAAGACACAGAAAAGAGAGAAAATATATTGATGGATCATTTCAAGGAAAGAACCAATGACTTAAACCAACTTGAGGAAGAGTTTGGTCAAGAAGAGAGAAGACTGGAAGAAGAAATAATTGCATTGAAAATTCAACTTGAAGAATCAAAGAGAACAGAAGAGGTAATGAAGTCTCAGATAATGAAGAAAGAAGAAGAGGTTGAGAATATTGAAGAAGAAGTTGTCACACTAAGAGTCAAAATCATCAAGCTCAATAAGAAAGTTGAAGAGACATAAACATCCACATCAGTTGTAGAGAATGAAGAGAAGCACTCTACGTTGCTAGAAAAGAAGAATGAAGAAAATAGAAAGAGTTATGCATAAGTACTCAAAGGAAGGAATCATGGTCAACTAGAATCTAAGAAAACTATTGAAGATACATATTCAAGAATACCATCCATGCTCAATCCACAAAGAAGCTTCAATCATGATCATGATCAGTCAAGGAAAAAATTCAGAAGGACTACGCCACAAAGAAGATCATTCACTCCTAGGTATGAAAATTTATTTTATGGTCATTATTTTTATTGTACTAACTTTGGACATAAGGTTGTAGGTTGCAGGGATTATAAAAGAAATGTTCAAGCAGACCGTGCCTATGTGGTCTCACATAACATTGAGTGTTACAAATGTCATAACTATGGACACATAGCCAGTGATTTTAGAAGCATGATCGATACTTCCATGAAAGAGAATACTGATATCAGATATAAAAAAGTATGGATAAGAAAATAGAAAGACCAGGTACCAGAGATCGCAAGATTGACAATAAAACAAGATGAAGAAAATTCTACAGAGAAAAGAAAAGATGTCAGATACAGAAAGGTTTGGAAAATAAATGAAAGAAAGGAAGGACATGTAAATAAGGAATAGGTTCAAGAGATTGTACTTTCATACATTGTAGTGAAACATGAATTGACAAATAGAAAGGAAGATATCAGATCTCAGAGAGATAATGAATCTACCAATGAAGATGATGATGAATCTACCAATGAAGATGATGATGAATACACATCAGAGCAGGAATTGTTCTGAGCCATTTGGCTTAGAGACTCCCAAGTAATATGAATATTAGATGGGGGGAGTCTATGTGATAGCTGTGATAGACCAAAGAACCATCCTTCGAGCAGCTTGCAGAGTTTGAGAAGACAGATTCAGAGCAATCAGTTAGCAGAAGTATAGTTTGATAGTGTAAAGATAAATGGGTTAGCATTATGGACAGTTGCACAAGTAGAGTCTTGGACAGTATGGACAGAGATGGATTTGTAAGAACACTTAGCAGGTTTGGATAGATATATGATAGTGGACGAGAGCATGGATTCATAGATTGGTTCAGAGAGTGGTTCAAAGACAAAGGAACATTATCGTAATGGATGATAATTACACAGGAAATGGCTCAAATAGTGATAATGTATTACAACTTGATAGATATTTTTTGGACACAGGTAGTGCATACATCATTTCACATTCAAAAAAGAGTAATGTTAATAAATAACACTGATAAAACTCCTTACGAGCTATATAAAGGAAGACCAGCAAATGTGAAGCGCTTCATAGTTTTTGGAAGCAAATGCTACATCAAAAGAGAAGATGGAAGAATGGGAAAATTGTACTCTTGTGTGGACAAACAAATACTTGTTGGTTACTCAAGTACAAGGAAAGCATACAAGTGTTAAAATCTAAGATTAAACAAAGTTGTGGAAAGCATCAATGTAAAAATTGATGAAACAGGCAGACCAGAATCAAAAGAAGAAGAAAACAAATCAATGGAACAACTTTTCGAAGAAGAAGATGAAAAAGAAGTAGAAGAGGAAGATGAAGATGAAGAGAATCCAACAGAAGAAGAAGAGAAAGCTAAACAAGTATCTCCAAAGAAACCTAGCAAACAAGTACAGAAGAATCATCCTTCAGATCACATTATTGGAAACAAAGATGCAGGAGTTGAGACTAGAAGAAAAATCCGTTCACCAGAACAAATACACCTAGCACTCTTATCTACAATTGAAACAAACTATTTTGAAGAATCCAACAATGATGAATTTTGGAATAAGGCCATGGATGAAGAATTGGATCAAATAGAGAAAAATGACACTTGGGAATTGGTTCCAAGACCAAAGAATAAGAATGTGATCGGCACAAAATGGGGTTTCAGGAATAAATTGAATGAAGATGGACATGTTACAAGGAACAAAGATAGATTGGTATGTAAAGGATATGCACAGATTGAAGGAATCGACTTTGAAGAGACATTTTCCCCATTTGCTAGAATGGAAACAATCTGTTTGTTTTTAGCTTACGCATTCTCCAAAAATGTTAAAGTATATTAGATGGACGTAAAATAATCTTTTCTGAATGGGGAACTTGAAGAACATATTTACCAACTTAACGAGAACTCTCCAGAGTTCTCGGTTTTTTGGAGTCCAATTTTTTACCTCGTTTTGAAAAATGGTGCTACCAGTAGCACCCCCTCTCCGTTTTTAGGTGATTTTTGATATTTTATTTTTTTCGATCCACAATGTTTCCACATTATTTTTTTTAAATGCTCATTTTCCATCTATTTTCATTTTTTTCTATATATATATATATATTGTTTTTTATTCAACTCCGTTTTTAGCCTTTTTTTCTAAATATATATATTTTTTCTAAATCTTAAAAGTATTTTTTACCATTTACTTTTTCGAAGCTATGATTTTTCATAGAATTTTGTCTCCTTAATTAATTTAGTGTTCCATACTTTTTAAATATAGTGGAAAACATCATTTTTAACACATTGTTTACCTTTACTTCAATAAATCGAATAAACATGTAGTTAAATAACACTACTTTTGAATATTTATAAAAAAAAATCCACATTTTATAGCCATATATCATAAAAAACCTATACATTTTGGTTCAGATTCCTTATAATAACATGTCAAATAAAGCATTTTTATGGACATAATTGAACAAAAAAAGTCTAAATTTTATAAAAAAAAATATCATTTTCTTTCATTTTTTTATACATTTGAAGTAAAAAAATGACAACATTTAATAAAAAATTTCAATGTATAGTGATTCACATAAAAATAAAATGAAAAAATAAACAATAAAAAGATTCATCACAAAACAAAAAAAGATACATCTTTATTCTTATTTTCAAATATAAAAGTCAAATCGTTACAGTTATAACTCATCAAAAATTTGCAAAATTGAACATCGTCTTCAAAGCCATATTTAAACTAATCAACAATATCATATATCCCAAATTCATCATGCTCAACAGACACATCATCATCTTCTTCGACGTCATTTTGTGCTTCCATTGTGTCATTTTGTTCTTCCATTAGTTCTTTGATATCTGCAAGTTCTCCAAAGTGATCCTTTCCAATCATTCCTCCTAATGGTACTTGAGGTTCCTTTGAAAATTTTTCCACCTTTGATTCACTAAAATCTCCTTTCCTCAAGCCAACTTCTTGCATTTCATCTGGAAGAGCTGGAATAACATTAATTCTTTGTTGAATAAAACAGCACTGCATTGGGTCACTTTCAATGGCTATGCAATTCCTTCCTTTCTATAGGCAACACGCTAATGTTGTACCTAATCACCAAATACAAAATAAATAATTAAGTTAGATATTGTAAAAAGATAAATTAAAAATAATCTAAGATTGATGTATGATTTCATAAATATTAGATCAAAATTCTTACCTGAACCTGAGAACAAATCCAAAGCCCAATCTCCTTCATTTGAAAATTTGTCAATAAGATAATTAATTAATGCTTGTGGTTTTTGATAAATGTTAACCATCTCTCCTTTCAAATATTTTTCCTCATATGTTAGCTTTCTAACCACAACATTATATACCAATACACTACTAGGAGTCTCTCCATCATTTTCATTGACAATAATAGAATTATAAGAATCATCTTTTGTCTAGGTTGCAACATGTATACTCTCAAAATCATGTTTAAATGAATCTTTCTTGGAGCTATGAATATTTGGCTTCTGTCTGTAACATAAATAAGTGAAAATTCAATCAACACTTGTGAATTAATAAAATTGTTTTATAATATTAATTGATAAACATACACTTTCAATATCTTACCAAATAAACTGTCTCCTTGTCTTTTCTTTCCCCTTGAAACTTGATTGTACTAATCCTTGTTGCGTGTCTAAGTGAAATACTAGAAATATCCACAATGGTGATGTTGTAACTTTTATAAATCCCATAACCACTTTATTGAAATCTTGGTAAGTATAAGGATCAGTATCATATTCAATGTTTGGGATATTATAACCATGAGGGATATCCACAATAACTAGGGAGTATTTTTTTTTAGGAACAATACTTGCAAGTTTTTCATAATCACCTAATATCACTTTATATTGAACAGTGTCGAGCCCATTCCAAATGTAGTGATCAAGGGTGTCATCACATTGAACATTTTGAACACGTCTCCTTCTTTCTCTTTCAAACTTTGCTTTTTGAATAAAACTTTTGAACGTTTCAGGTACTCCATCTGCATTCTTCTTTGGAATCTTTAATGAAACAAACAAACATATATATATATAACTATTAAAATACAAATAAATTAACTTACAAACGAATAATATGAATGTAATAAATCAACATACCTTTTTGAATGCAACAAAAAAATTGTTTCAATACTATTGAAGAGCTTGAATCGGGATAGTTGAGTTTGACATCATCCCAACTTTCTTCATTCAACATCTTGACCATTTCCTCTTGTATTTTCATATACACCTTGTGACTAAATAAAACAAAAATATTGTTAAACTAATATTAAACTGAAAAAATTAATTATCTTGTCCTAGCATAAATAAAAATAACTCAACATACTTACTTTTTAAATTCATCACACATTTCTTCCATTGCCAATTCTCCCGACCTAACACGTGATAATATACTTATGATAAGTTTATCATCCTTCACTCCTTGTATTTCTCTCCAAGGTGTTATAGTCATACCATCGGGAAGATTTTTAATGTTAGGACTTGTCTTACTTGTGCCACATATCAATGGTTTAGCCTTCTTAACTCTCTAATTCGTTATACCAACATTTTCCCATAGGGTGAAGTTCTCATCTACCAAATCCCATATATGTTCAGTTCTAAATCCCAATTGAAAATAGTTATCCACAGATCTAAATATGTCACTTCCTTTGCCATTTTTTTCTTTTGTATTTTCATCATCAAGTGGAAATCCTATTTCCATGCAACATTGCTTCCGAAACTTAACATAAACATTTCATCTCTCCCTGCGACATTTTCAGAAAATTCATTGTGGATAAATCTCACCCTTTGAATGAAGGTAATAGACATTATGTACTCATTGTCTGTGTTATGATCCCATGCCAGTAATGTTTCTTCTGAATCTATTAAACCGACATAAATTATGCATTTCACTGTCTCAAAAAGAGGATTATTGGGATATTCTTGCATCAATTCTCTTCTAGCCTCTGCAGAATAATATCCTCCAATCACATAATATTTGTAGTCAAAACATTTTGATCTATCAAATTCTTCCCTCGTAGGAACTTCCATTGGGTCAACAAGAACTAGGTAGTCAACCACATGTGCATATGGATTGTATCTAATCAATGCTTTCAAATTGTTAATATGCAAGTGATGTGATTTTCTAACTTGATATTTTTCCTTCCCTTCTGTGTTTTTATAAAGTTGTTTCACATTCAACTGAAATGTGTGGCCATCATCAACTAAGTTTGTCATCCTCATTCTATTTCGAATGGAATTTTGTGTTGTTTTAATAATACCATCCTCTAGATCAACACCTAGTGTTATTATTTCTCTGCTACCTTTAGAACTTTCACTATAATACTCGGAGCTAATGATGGCTTCTTAAACATTATCAACATTTGTTTTCTTCCTCTTATGATTTAAACGTGTTTCATCTAAATCAATGATTTCTTCATAATCAATAGGAATAGACTCATCATCAACCATCGTTCTTTTGCACTTATCTTGTTTGTTCTTTTTGCGAGAAGGAGTGATAGTTACCTCATTGGGATCAATCTCAAGAAAACATTCATTTGAAGTTTCCTCCTTTTCAAATGTAACCCTTTTAGGATTTCTAGAATGAGGAATTTTCTTTCTTCTTTCATGTTCTTCTCTGTCTACTCTTGCAGCTTCAACCTCCATTTCTTTTTGTTTCTTTTTCCTTCCTTCTTGTGTCTTTTCAATATGAAAAGTGTTGATGACATCCATGATATCATTCTTCGTATAGTAAATCTCCATTAACATATGTGAAAGTCGTTCAGAAAAATTCTGTAAAAATCAATATAACATTTTCATGTTAGATAAAATTAAAACATTAGCATGATACTAAAAATAATAAATGACAAAAAAATAGAAATAAAAAAATTACATTCCCTTTCTCAATGTCATCAACGATGGATGCACATAATTCTGAAAAACATTCATTCTTATTATAATTGCTCAATTTCAAACAATATCTAAACTTGATATAAGTTCTCCCTTGTTTGAAAAGTGCATAAATAATATATGTGGATGGAACCAAACATATATCTCGTAACAAGCCCAATGCCTGATAATTTCCATGCACATGTTTTGATTCGGCACAATACAAATATATATGATCTCCATTGTTTCCTTGTTTGTCTTTAAGAAACCAAAAATATTCTTGTTTGTTTTCACCTTCCACAAATTTCCACTCTCTAACATTCCTCATTGCCCTTGATAGCTGAGGCGTTAAGCTATCATTTTGTTGCCTAACATTCATGGAGGTTCCAATTGCACTTTTTGATGCCATTATTGCAAGTCGTGATCGATATATATTGACAGATAATCTCTTTCCTGACATTCTCCTATATTAAGATAAAAAAAAAATAGGCCTTTGACATTATAATCAACTAAAAAAACATAACATTGATATAAAAACTAATTTTAAGAAAGTTAAATGTTTTTAAACTAGCAATGTATTAGACACAACAATGTAGGATTAGGCTAGCAATGTATAATTTAAATGGAGGGGGTAGACACAACAAGGAGAAGAGGGGTGTAACATATAACGTTGTTATATGTAAACATATAACATATATTATATGTTATAAACATATAATACGTTATATGTTTATAACATATAATACGTTATATGTTTATAACATATAACATATGTTATATGTTATATAACATAAAACATATGTTGTATGTTATAAACATATAACATGTGTTAAAAATATAACAAGTGTCACCCTAGCCCCCGCGGCCAAGCCCCGGGCATGCCCGGGGCTTGTCCGTGGGGGCTAGGGTGATGCCTGGCATCGCCCCAGACCCCCCGTGGCTAAGGCACCATCCCATGGACCATGCCTTAGCCGCAGGGGGGCTAGGGCGATGCTTGTTAATTAACATATGTTATATGTTTATAACATATAACATATGTTATATGTTATAAATATATAATACATTATATGTTTATAACATATAACATATGTTATATAACATATAACGTGTATGCTATATAACCTAAAATCTTCGGTTATAAGTTATATAACCTAAAAAATCATACAAAAACCATAAAAAACTAGACAAAAAGTTAAAAAATTATATGTAAATTTAACTTTTTTTTGCCCTTTTTTTTCAAAACATCTTAAGGATTTTTTGAGAAAAGTAAAAAAAAATCTAAGTTTTTTTATAAAAAAGTAGAAAACATGTAAGAATTTAACAAAAAAATAACCTTTGAAATGCTAAATTTTCCTCTTTGCTTGCTATATTCTCCTTGGATGTCTCCTCAATGTTAGCTTGCTCCAAATCCTAAAACAAACACTGCCCAAGATAGAACACAATATAAAAAGATAAAATAAGGCTGTGTATATATAACACATATGATAAAAATTACTGTTAGTATAACCAATGTGGGATAAAAAAAAATTAGGTATATTGTCTACATATATACCTAAAATTTTATGGATCATCAATATGTTTAATAAATGTGGGATAAATATATAAGCATGATAAATATTGTATTTAACATGTAAATAACAAAATAAAAGAGTAAAAATTGTTTTTAATTTTTAAGGGAAAGTAACTGAAAAAACTGGGTGGGGAATTTGGAGGGTAAAATTTTAGGGGGAAATTTTGGAGGGAATATTTTGGGGGGGGGATTTTGGAGGGAATTTTTTTTTTTTTTTTGGGGGGGCATTTAGAGGGAAAAGATCATTATGCATGTTATTATAATGTCATAGGGACGGTGAGCATTTATATCATTCTATGCTCTGAGAGAGAAGGGATGGCTTCATCAAATAAAGAAAATTGTATTTCTGAGACATCAACAAATTCTTCGCATACCTCTTCTGTTGGGACTAGGAAATGCCATAGCAATGGTTGTAATGCAAATGAGGCGTCGTATTTTTCAGCTAGTCATAATTTTGATCATGGTGCAAGCAATTTTATTCAACATGTTCCTCATGAAAGTCCTAAATCAAAGGACTTTTAAGGCACCGATGATGAAGAGGAGGAATATGATGGTGATAAATATAGTCAACAATTTAATAGTAATGAAAATAATCAAAATGTAGGTCAACGCGGAGACTATGATCAATGTTTAAATGATTGGGATGAGAATTTTCCTCCAAGTGATGAGTTTGAACGTACCAATGAAGATTTCCAAGGCACCAATGAAAATGATGGAGAAATTCCCTCAAGTGGAAATTTTGAAAGCAGTGAAGATGATTATGACAATGGTGGACCAAATTCCCCAATTGGAGAATTTAAAGACAATAATGTTGGTGATTATGATTTTCCTCCTAGTGAGGATTTTGAAGGTACTGATGAAGAGCTTCCTCCAAGTTAGGATTTTCAAGGCACGGATGCGGATGGAGAAGAATTTCCCCCAAGTGGGGACTTTAAAAGAAATGATGACGACGATGACAATGCTGGACAGTATTTATCGAATGAAGAATTTAAAAGAAACAATGTTGGTGCTGATGATTTCCCTCAAAGTGAGGATTTTGAGTGTACTGATGAGAATAATGAATCTTTTCCTCCAAGTGAGGATTTTGAAGCTAGTAATGAGGATGAGGATGATGAAGAATATCTTTCAAGTGGCGAGTTTCAAAGTAGCGAAGATGATTACGCCATTGGTGGTCACTCTTTCCCGAGTGATAAATTAAAAAGAAAAAATGTTGATGTTGATTTTCCTCCAAGTGAGGATTTTGAAGATACTGATGAAGGTTTTCAAGGCACTAAGCAAGATGGTGGAAATTTTCACTCAAGTGGGGATTTTGAAAGCAATGAAAATGATTATGTCAGTGGTGGACATAATGTAGATGATTATTTTTCTCCAAATGATTATGTTGATGATGATGTTCTCAAACATTCAGCTGCAACAAATGAAGGTGATCGACATTCTCTAGTTCAGTCTCTTGACAATGTTTTTCTTGATACTCCTTGTGGTGATAAGGAAAAACCTTCTAGTGAGGATGATGAAATAGTGGAGACATTGCAAAGAAACATTGTGTCTAGGACCAAGATTAGACCTTTTTATATCGATCCAAAGCATTCTAGTTATACAAGGTCTAGGAAAGAATTTCTCACTAAATCAATTTCCATAAAAGAATTGATTTCAAGTGAATGTTGTCAAAAGAATTGTTTGAAAAGCATGGACTACATGTATTCCTTGAATAAAAGGAAGACATATTTGGCAATGAATAAGAGCATGGAAAATTCATATTTGACGGGGTGCATGATATCCACCAATACAGTGTATGATTATCGCATTGGGAATATTTTAATTTGCATAAAGGCTTTCAAAAAAATTCACTCAATTGGTAATCTTCGTCTATCAAGAATCCAGACAAGGTTGGAAAAAGATCCATCATTTTATTCAAAGGTACATCATGGATGAAAGAGTGGTCCATTCAAAAACACTGCATTGTCATGGATGCGTGATTTCTTTTCCAAACATGGAGAGTGTATGCCAGATAGAGACACAATACATATTCCAAATAATTTTTCAAGGAGGGAAATATACAACTTGTACAAAGGATATGATGAAGATGTTTAAGGAAAGGATAATTTTATTACATATGCATATTTTACAAGAATATGGAAGAAACAATTCAACAATATATGTATTCCTAAGAAGTCAAGGATGGGGAATTGTAGTATATGTGCTACTCTTAAATCAAGAAGAGATAAATCTGAAGGGGATGAAAGAGGTATGTATTTACTATTTTTTTTTTTTTAAATTGAATAGTTATCAACTATGAAAACATATGATCAATATTTCCATTTTATGTCATGTGCAGATTCCATAATTAAAGCACTTCAAGAACATCGGAATCAACAATCAAGTGAAAGACAAAAGTTGTACAAACATCAAAAGAAGTTTTATGATGCTCCAAACAAATATTTAGGTATGATAATTGATGGCATGGACCAGAAGAAAACACTTCTACCACATTTTGTCCGTACACCCAAAAATTTACAAGAAGAGAATTTCATTCAGTTTCACTTGGTTGGTTGTATGGTTTTCAATGGAAAAATGTGTCCAAGAGTTTACTTCACAACTCCAAATATTCACAATGATGCAAATCTGACCATCACCATAATTCATCATGTGCTCACTCACTGGTATGGAAATCTTCCTTAAGTTCTTTATCTACAGTTGGACAACACTAGTCGTGAAAATAAAAATCAAACTGTGTTTGGATATCTAAGCATGCTTGTGGAAATGAGAATTTTTCAAAAGGTGAAAGTTGGTTTCCTTCTTGTTGGACACACTCATGATCATATTGATCAAATGTTCAGTAGTTTTTCCGTAACATTGAAGAGGAAAAATGTTGGAAGCCTACTATCATTGATTGAATATATCAAGAAAGCATACATTCCAAAGCCTATTTTTCATGTATTAGAAGAAACTGTTGACATGCGAAGATATATTCAGGGATCACATCATGAAGAAAAATGTATTGAGCAACTTAATGACATTAAATTTCAACATCAATTTTGTTTCAAAAAAATTGATGGGAAAACACCTATATGGGGAAAGCAGTATTCAACTACTACAGAATGGGGGCCTTCATCACGTTTATCAATTTTGAATTTCATTCCAGATCGTCCAATTTTTGCATCAAATTATTATTTTTGCAATATGTTGCTGAAATCCATAATGCACGAAGGTGTAATAGAGATGTAGATTGTTCAGAATGTCTGGAAGAAATTAAAAAGTCCATTAAGGATACATATGAGTAATTTGATGTTGCTGATTCTATTTGGTGGGAGTCTTTTTTCAATAGTCAAAGTGACATAATTTCAAGCTCAACAAATGAAGATACAATGTTGAGGAATCCATTTCATTGGCCACAAAATATGCCAAACGAATCTGAAGAAACAAACATTGTTGAAGTTCAAGAATCTCAAGGTGTTATTGATATTACACAAGAAGAGGAAAGATAAATGTATATTGGTTCATGAAGGTCACATGCACAACGTGAAGCCATGGAAGACATGGGTTCAATACAAGATATTAAGGAGGGTAGCATGATTGCAGTTTTACCGACTGAGGATCCACATGGTTATCCATTCTGGATAGGAAAGGTTATAAAGAATGAGAAAGAAAATGTTGATGTTGTTGCAATTGAAGTTCATTGATATGCAACAAGTACACACCCATTCAATGGTGTGTACAAGCCAGAGATAGTTGTTGAGAAACATGTCAATAGAAAGAGAAAAAGAAAGGGTCAAAATACAACTCATCGTCGCACTGACCTCTTAAAATTAGACGATGTTGACATACTTGTTTATGACTTCAATTTGACAAAGAGAGGAACTCTTTGCTCCAAGACAACAAATATTATCAAGAGGTTGTTGCCACAAGAAAAAAATGCAATATAGGAGTCTGTTGAACCTAGTCATAGATCTAAATTTAGGCATTTGACATCTGAAATGTTGGGCATGCATGTGGACTCAGATGGTGCATTCATCGACAATAGAGAAGAGTATGGATCATCTACATATTCATCAAAACATTCATCTGAATACAATGTAGACTCTGATGGTATTTCAGAAGCCATGAATCAATATGAATAAGTGTATGGAACATTTTAAGAATTTTTTATCCATATGATGTTTGTATGGTAACTAAAAAAGAGCATTGAACTTAAATATGATCTTACATGAAGTTATGAATCTTTTGTTATGTTTTATGAATGATATATTCTTTTATTATGGATAATATAATTAAATTTCTTAGCTCATATGTTTTGAATATGGTCAATATAACAATACTTTTAAGAAACTATTTATGTTTCATTCAATGTAGCTTGTATTTAATTTTTTATTGTTAAAAGGAAAAAATTATTAAAAAGTGACGTTGAATTTTTAAAGTATAGTGTGATATTTTCATGGAATTATGTATTACCTTGTTCTTTACGTGATGATAACATTTAAAAAGTAAACATTTAAGGGTTGTTTTTATGATCTTGTTTACAGTAATGATGAGTTTTTTTACCACATTACAAAAAAGTGTCATTTTAATACCCCAAATTTAGAATGGGTGCTACCGGTAGTAATACTTTTCAATTTGATGGTTGATTTTGAGGTTTTGGTTTTAATGGTACCAAGTGATAAAAACACGATTTCAAATGATCTCAAGATTTAACATTTTGAAAAAAAAATAAAAAATCAAAAACATCCTTTTTGTTTTTAGGTGTCGAGTTTTTGGTTTTTCTGAGCTATTGTCTAAGTTTTGAAGGCCATGTTTGAAAAATGTTGTAATTTTGACCCCGTTTTAAAAACTGGTGCTACCGATGGCACCACTTTTTGATTTGGGGGTTGATTTTGATGTTGTTTAAGAAAAAATATAGGTTTTTTTGGGCCAGAGTTCTCGTTTTGAGGTCACAGTTCTCATTAAGTTGGCAACTATGTTGAAGAAGAAGTCTACATTGAACAACCAGAAGGATTTCAGTTGTCATAGAACACAGACTATGTTTGTAAATTAAAGAAGGCCTTGTATGGTCTAAAAGATGCTCCTAGAGCATGGTACTCCAGACTGGATAAGTATCTGCAGTAGGCAGGGTTCATAAAAGGAAGTGCAGACAACAACCTCTACATCAAGCTACGTCAAAGTAACCAAGGAATTTTTATTTCTCAAACAAAGTATATCAGAGAAATGCTAAAGAGGTTCGGAATGGAAGATTGCAAACGAGTTATCACTCCCATGCAAACCAATTGCAAGTTGAGAAACGATGATGATTCAAAGTATACAGATCAAAGCCAATACAAGTCAATGATTGGCAACCTACTATATGTGACAGCATCCAGACCAGATGTAATGCAGGCAGTTGGACAGGTGGCATGATTTCAAGCAACACCAAAGGAGTCACATGTGTTAGCAGTGAAGAGGATTTTCAGATATCTCAAAGGAACATAAGAGTTTGGATTATGGTATCCAAAAGGAATGGATCTATCACTTATTGCCTACAGAGATGCAGACTGGGCAGGTTGTATTGATGACCGATGAAGCACCAATGGAGCAATGTTCTACTTGGGTGAGTGTTTAGTATCATGTCTAAGCAAGAAACAATCATTAGTATCTTTATCTACAGCCGGGGCAGAGTATATTGCAGCAACATCATGTTGTACACAGGTTCTTTGGATGAAACAAACTCTGATAGATATACAGGTTGAGTATGATGATCCCATTCCAATCTATTGTGATAATACAAGTGCCATCAGTATCTCAAAGAACCCGGTGATGCACTCCAAGACGAATCACATTCCAATAAAGTATCACTTTCTACAGGAGCAGGTTGTAGAAAATAACATCAGAGTTGAGTATGTGGGCACAAAAGAACAAGTAGCAGACATCTTCAATAAACCAGTTCCACGAGAATCCTTTGAATATATTCGCTAGAGACTGATATGTCTTATATTTACACAAGGAATCACCATAAGAGGATAGTTCAGTCAGGGGGACCAACCCCAGATGGAAAGATACCTTTGCCATTGATGACAAAGGGGGAGAGATTTATCAGATACAGAGGACATAGGTAGAGAACAGAGGAATGGTTCTAGGGGGAGCATATTTATCAGATGCAGAGGATAGAGGCATGGTTCCAGGGGAGCATCAGTGATATGATTTCAGTATTTCATCAAAGTGTTTCCATCAATGCCAAAGGGAGAGATTGTTGATTAAGGTTGGTTGTCATTGATGTCAACCATTGAAGAAAGCCCCGTAGCACAAAATTTTGGGTAATGGACCCAAGATTGTTTGATGTAAATATGACTCATTATTGTTTTTTTTATGGTTGATAAGAAGTAAATATGGATGAACTCCAAAGTGGTCCCCTTATGGTGAAATCCCTCATGGGAAGACGCTTTGCGGAGTAAGAGAACCCATGCTTAATTATGGAATAATGAGATGAAGGATAGTGAATTTATTAGGGAAACTATCATAGATGTATAGTTCTTGTCATGCTAGTTCCAGTGGTATGTGGAACATCACATAACTCCTCACGGTTAGAGAGTTATGACCATGAGAAGTTGAAGACCTCAGGTTTGGGTAATGGACCCAAGTTTGTTTGATGGGTAATGGTATGAGTTATGACATATTTTCATATAATACTATTCTATATGGATAGTACATGTCATTACATTTTTGGTGGTATGTGGAACATCACATAACTCCTCACGGTTTGAGATTTATGGCCTTACGAAGTTGGAGGACCCTCATATGTCATCTAGAAGCCCCAAAAGGTTAAAGTAGTCAAAGTGGTTTAAGAGATTTTAAAAGTTAAATAATAAAGTGAAGTAATGAGTGTATTATAATTCAAAGTGAATACAAAATAAATTATTTCAATAATAAATTTAATGGAGAAATTAGAAGTGGGTTAATCCTCAAATAAGGAAAGTGGGGCCAAGTGACCTAGAAGATGTTTTTAAGGAAGCTACTTGGAGAGTATAAATAAGAGGCAAGGCTCTCTCATTTAAGATACACTTGAGAATATTGAATATGTGTGTGTGTGTGTGTGTGTGTGTGTGTGTGTGTGTGTGTGTGTGTCTGAGGTAACCAAGGATATCTAAGCCGGAATTCTGAGGGAAGGTGAAGAAAAGAAGGATGAAATGCAAGGAAGGATAAATTATGTTGATGGTGCCTTCTAAGGTATGTTATTTATAGGTCATCTCACCATTTTTGCTATGACGTTTTTTCTATAATGATTCAGACCATGAAATTGATATTCCATTGAGAAAACGTATCCTAGTATCTATGGTAAGATATTCAGCTTGTGGTTCGTTGTATGTTTGGATTTACACTCTGCGAAAAATAGGGTTCATGGCTAGTCCTCAAACTAGTCAAAAACAAGTGTTTCGGGTAAAAACATCATAACTTCTTCATAATAGATCCAAAGTTAGTGAAACCAAATGTGTTGATTAGGGTATAGTCTATAGTATTCTTTGTAAATAGTTTCATATCAATTCAACAAATATTTTGTGTGGGGCATGCTTTACAAGGTCTCTCTCTAGAATAATCCATAATTCAACAAGGTATGCCATTTTTTCTATAACTCATTTTCTAAGAGGTTCCATGTAGTGACACTTGGAGGAATTGCATAAAAAACACTGAATAAAATTTTGTGTCGGTTTTATATCTTTATACATTACAGGTAAAAAGTTATGATTACAAGTTGATTACAGGTTGAGGTACAGGTTGATGCATGGTTGAAGCATGGTTCGAATTTATTGGTATAGGTTTACAATGGTATATCTCATAGTAACAGGTTGACAGTGGTTCCATAATTCTACTTCTACTTCATGGTGGTAGGATGGGGCAAGGACATGTGGTTGTATCCACCTTCTGGTTGTAGCCGGAGAACATAGGGGGTTGTAGCCTCCTTCTGGTTGTAGCCAGAGAATTGGGGAGTTGGAGCTTCCCTCAGGTTGTAGCCCGAGAAACTAGGGGTTTGGAGCCTCCTTCCAGTTGCATCTAGGAAATAAAGGAAGTTGGTGCTTCCAATGAATGTAATTCTTCAAGAGATATAAGAAAAAGCATTATGTGGTTTTCTCCCGATTTGGGTTTCCACATAAAACACTGGTGTACTGTGTATGTGTATGATTGTTCATTTGTTCATTTATTATTTACTCTGCAATTATTGGATGATAATGCTAGATTGATATAACACTTGGATTATATGGTTAAAAATAATTAAATTGCTCTATTACTGATTCATCTCCCCTCTCAGTAATCCATCAAACATGTAGGGGTTAAAAGAATTAAGGGTTAGGATTTATTGGATTAGGGGTTATAGGGAAGAGGTGATATGTGATATGTGGTATGAAGGTTGTAAAAAAATTAAGGGTTGGGTATTAGATATTGTTAAGGATATATGAGTTAGCTGTTAACGGTAAGGGATTATAGGGGTTCAGATATATCCATTTAGGTTATAAATATCAAGTGCTAGGGGTTATGAGGGATAAATTATATATTGGGTGCTATGGTGAGGGATTACAGGGGTTATATGTGGTAATGATTATAAGCTCTATATTTTAGCGGTTAATGATTATAAGGTTGAGGGGTGAGGGGTTATAGGGTCAAGATTATAGATATTATAAGAAAGAAAGGTTTTTGAGTTAAGATTTGAGATGGTTTGTGGTTATAGGAGCTAGGGGTTAGAAGGGTTAATGTTTATGGGTTAGAAGGGTTAATGTTTAGGGTTTTAAGGGTTGTATTTATTAAGTATTAATATTTAACATTGTTATATAGTGTAGTTATTATGAGAGTTAATGTTTAGAAGTGTGAGGGATTAAGGGAGGTAGGTTAGGTTTTATGGTAACATGTGTTATAGGGGTAAGGGGTTTTAAGTGTTAAGATTTATAAGTCTTATTTCTTAGTGGCTTAGTGTTATTGGGGTTATAATATGAGGATTAGGTGTAAGGATTTATATGGTTATGTTCCATGGGTTATAATGAATATGTGTTAAAGTTAAGGAGTTATATTGGTGAGGGGTTAGAGGTTAGAATTTACTGGTGTTAGGAATTAAGAGTTACAGTTTATATGAGTTATTTGTAGGATAAATTAAGGTGATAACCATGAAACCTAAGGTTATATATGTAATTATTTTATGGGGGATTTATAGGTTATAATGCTCAATGGTTAAGGTTTATATTAATTCTAGGTTATAAAGGTTAAGTGTTAGGGGTGATGGGTGTAATAAAGTTAAGGGGTTGGAATTGAGAGTTACAGTTTATATGAGTTCTTGAGTTCTTGATTAAGTTACTAGGCTCTTTCAATCACAACCTAGAAAGACTCCTGGAGTGATAACAAAACCAATTGTTGGGTAAATTTTAGATCACAACAGATCACGACATGCTCATATTCCTCTTTCTTGACAGTGAATCTCCTGCGATCTAGTACAACAAATCTTCTATGATCTGGCTAGAACATGACCACTAGAGAAGACAATGAATGATTCTTCACAGTAGTTTTCAGGGTCTATTGGTGGTAACAACAACGATATGCGCCCTCCCTTAATCTCTTGCAGTCAGAATATGTGACAATTTGCAAGAAATTCCTTGCGAACGGTGGCAGTGATTCAATAATCAAATCTGCAGAGGTGACTTGCTCTCTCATGCAATTCTAGTGAACATCAAATTATTCAACAGCTTAACAGTAACAACGATCCTTCAATGCAGTGCACCCCCTTCAAAAGTGTTCAGCAACTTGAAGATGCAACCTCCTCCACGCACAATGAATCATAGTTTGACAGGCGACTTCTCCACACAGTAGATTGACGGATGAATCCTGGTGAGATAGATGGATGGCTCCTCCATGCAACAACTCAGTAATCGCTAACCTGCTATGATTATTATAAGATTGTTTGGTCACTTTGCAGAAAAACCTATTACTAATAAGTGGTAACAACAGGAATTTAGGTGTTAAACCATAATGTTTTCAATTTTCCTTCTAGGTCGCACTAACCATTGTCATTGGCCATCTCACACAAAAGTATGTCAATATCAACAAGATAAACATAATCCTTGTTCAAATTTATCTCTAATAACAAGATAAACACCAAATTGTTGTATGAGACCCCCTTGTTTGTGGGACAAGGGATCCCCTCCGCCCAGTGATTTGACTTGTAAAGTCTATGGAGGAGGTATACATACCCTACCCCACTCTAGATTTGAACTTGTGACCTCTTAGGAGAAAACACATGTTCTTGAC
>ML780306.1:2426047-2465046 GCA_009831015.1 Picea engelmannii
AAAAAAAAAAAAACAATAAACCTTTTTAACAAAAATGAAGCCCCCCTCATTTGTGTATGCATATCCATGATCCATACCTCGGCCGCATACCTGTACTGTGCACTCCATACCCTGTGCGATTAGAGTGTGCACGTGACCTCTGCGAGGAGAAAGGGTATAGTCTGCGAGGAGAGAAGGAGAATGTGAGTCTGTGAAGAGAAAGGGTATAGTCTATGAGGAGAGCAAGGGGAGCACGTGAGTCTGTGAGGAGAAAAGGGATAGTCTACGAGGAGAGAAAGGGGAGCATGCTAATCTGCAAGGAGAAAGGAGATAGTCCGCGTGGAATCTGTGGAGCATGTGACCAAGGGGAGTGTTAATCCCTATTATTGGCTCATTACCCCTTAATTGGGGCATATTTCATTAGTAATGTTATTTTATTTATGTCGGATTTATTCCATTAGTTGTAATTATACCTCCTAGTCTCCTATATATACCAAGGAGACATTTTCATTTGGAATCATCTTATACTTGAACATTTGTGTGGGGTAAAAGGAGGTTGCCCCATCAAAGAGGCTTATTATCTAAAATTCTCTCTTTTTCAAGGCATTGAGTACTTATTTTGAGTTTTTTCTATGCTATATTGATATTTGGTTCTTAACATATGGTATCAGAGCTCAAGGTATTGGGGTTTCACTGTTGTATCTGAGACACCTTGGAATTTTCACTATAACTTGTTTTCTACAATGTTTCGGAAGGAATGGCTTGGAGGATATTTAGTAAATGGATCAAGGTACGTTGGGTTAAAATTTCATCTCTTGAGGCCTTATACTTTTGCAGATACAGCCTTTGCAAGACAGGGTTCTGGAATCATCTTGAACTGATTCATTGTGGAATTTTCGCTATAAAACATTTTCTGTAACATTTCAGACCCTAAAATCCAAAGAATATTCACATAAATTAGTAAGGTATCTGTGGTAAAAATTTCATCTTCTGGGTCATCTTACATTTTTATATACACCCTGTGAAAGATAGGGTATCTGACTAGTCCTATTGACTAGTCTCAATAAGGTGTTCCAGGTAAAACAATCATAACTTCTTCCTAGAGTATCCAAATTGAGTGAGACTAGTTTCATTGGATAGTGGACAATCTGTAATATTTCTGGTATGAGTTTAAGAATTTTATATCAATCATTTTGTGTGAGGCATGCTATACAATTGAGATCTCATGGAAAGGACAAAAATTAGCAAGTTGTGGGGAATTTACCATAAATTCCACTTGGCACATCCAATTTTGATCCGACCTATGGCATTGCAGAGAAGAAACCATTCACTACCCCTTTGTGGAAATTGCAAAGAGGCAACATTTCCCCAAGGGGTAGTGAAGAAACATGGCCAACACAAGCTAGGCCAGGGAGGGTACTCGAGGTTACAGTCACGAATCGTAAGTACCCAAACATATTAAGAATATTATTTGTATCACCTTACAACTTTAAGGTAATTGCATCCAAAAACATTAAAAAACCATACCCTTATGCAATGAAGGGTGACGACTTCGGAACTGAAACCATGGAGGAAGACCTCCAAATTGGTTACAAGTACGGTTATAAAGTCATGCTTGATCATAGGAAAATCATGGGGCAGACCCCAAGATCCAATTTGCGGGATAATGTAAATAAAAATCAGTCCACATTAACCTTTCATTACTTATAAAATACGTAAATGTTTGATATCATCCATAATTTAATGTCTTACATTTTTTTAATCAGGGGAGAAGCACTGTCAACAAAACCATTAGTACTGGACAACAGAGCATTGATAGTGAAATGCAACCAAAAGATCATGGTGCTCCCCAGAAGCCCCATCCCAGTGAGGTGCAACCCCAAGATGTTCCTGTGACTGAGGCCCATGATGGTAAAATGTCTATATATTAATCATATACTTAATAATTTTGTACTTATAAATTTTGACGTTTCAATGGCAGAGAATGTCATAGTTGATCTTCCTTGACCTAAATATCAGGTGAAAAGTTCAGCAACCATTCCAACGGTGCCGACTAGAGGACCAGGTAAATAATTATATTACAGAGTTTTTTTTTAATATTAATGAACTACTTCAATGATATTTAAAAATTGGCCATATAAATTTAATATTTTCCATTTTTTTAGGTGATGGCCCCTCACAACAACATCCACATCCTAGTTATGAGACCAGACGTACTTGGCGTGAAAGGACTAAAACAACATCAGCTGCTGAAGAGAACCCAGTAAACAAAGACATGGAGATGGATGAATTACTTAAGACCTGGAAAGCACAAAAGAAGACTAAAAGAAATTCATGATGTCATGTAATAATTTTATAAGACAGTTAGATGTACATTATATAGCTTAACATGTAATCATGCATATAATGCATTGACATTATGGGTACTTTTCCATCTGATAATATACACAAGGATATTTATATGGCTTGTATATATCTGTGAATGTAATTTTGTTATACACTTAATGATAATTTCAACTTCTCTTATAAGACTTGGTATATATTGATTCAATACTCCTTGATTCAAGACGTGAGAATGCAAGAAAGACCTTTCATTGTATATTTTCACTGTGTCATGGACATGGTGTTGCTACTCAACATTGCCTCAAAGCCTACTTAGTAATTCCTCTATGATATGTACAATGATATTGAACCTTCCACAAATCATTGCGAGCAGAAAAATAAGCCAAGGACAGGAACCCAAGGATTTCAATGTTAAGGTCTTGTGATTCCACAAGGTGGGATACAAAGAGGAATTGTTTCCATGCATAAACATGGTAAATACCTTGATTGAGAATGCGGATGTAACAAGTTGAACATTGAAATCATAGAGCGATGACATAATTGAGCAATATGGTGTTGATACTCTTCCAAGGATGTATGACTTCTCACTTCCCACAATGTCAGTAAGCCTTTGGTGGTTGCAAAATTTTGGCAAAATGCATGATGTTTATAACATTGTGAAGGCATGGTAGTTTTTAGTTAAGCCATTCCAAACTACCACAAGTAAGGTACACTTAATAAAAAAATTGCAAATGGAACTTCAAGCCTTAGAAATTCTCTTGAACCTCTTGTATGGTAGACGAGGCACTAGATACATATGGTTAAGATGGATTTTGATTATGCATGGGGTTCTCAAGCATGGGATGATATTTTATTAGGTAGAATTCGTATCTAATCTTCTTTCACAATGTATTCCAAAGGCTAAAACTCCCTTACATAGTGGTGCACTTGAGTTTTGCATGGCGTCTTATCTTATGTATTGTGTATGTGTGAGCTAAGAGTTATCTTGTTTCAAGCCCACCTAGTATCCTTCCTTTGCACTTGTACATGGTTATTTCCAAGGCTTGTGGATAATCCATGCAAAATTACTCCATTATATTTTACTTTGTTTTGTCTCCCTTGTATGAAAGAATCTATGGTGAGAAGTTTTTATTCTTTTCACCATTGTCCATTGAAGTGTTGAAGAAAATTAATTATTGGTACCTACTAGAGAGATTCTATTATATTAGGATATATGGGACATTAATTAATCCACACACACTTCCCAAGAATGTGTCTATTTGATTTCTCATCCAAGACTAGGTAACCTTTTAATCTATACTACATGGGGAAACAAAATCAATAAAAAAGAACAAGAAAGAGCTTTGGCCAAAGTTTCCACTAAAAATCAACAGTTATCAAATATTTGATGTCGTTGTTGGGGATAAATTACCCTTGGAATATAAAACATACAATATTCTCTTATACATGATCAAATTAAATGATCGTCATCAAGTGGCCATTGAGAAATGCTTTGTATCTCAATCCTTAGTTTAGAGATTGTGTCATTGGGAGCATGAGAAAGAGGAGCTATATAGGAGAGATTTGGATTATGCAAAGGTAGAAGATAGAAGAAGGAAGCACACTTAAGTTGTCTTTTCTCCAACCCTAGTGGATCCATGGCCATCAATCAAGCCCTTTGTAATGTTTGGCACCATTTTTATCACAACCACCAAGTAGCTAGAGCAAAGCTCCAATATTGAAAATGAAATCCCAATGCTTAATCTACCAAAAGAGGAGTTAGGAATCAGTGACATAAAAAAAGTTGAGCTAGATGAAATCCAAAACCTAAGAATATGAATGCTCAATTCCCAAGGGATGTTCAAAGGAAGAGAATTTGGTCAAAATCCATAATGATTATCTTCAACTATGTGATGGGCAAAGCATATTCGAGGGAAGTGTTAGTAAAGAGTAAAAAAATTGTGCCATAGTGGAGGGAAGTGTTGGTAAAGAGTAGAGAAAGGGTTGTTTAGAGCATGGACTCAAGGAAACTTAATGCCAATAAAATCCTTGATATCAATGAGGCGGTCCTAGAAAGTTGCAAAGTGCTCATTGTTAAGCAATTTGAAAGACTAAGATGAGCATATAATGAATTGTCCAACAAGAGATTGAAAATGGAACTTTTGTTGGATATTCATAGGGCAAGGGTTGAGATTATGGTCAATGTACATGAGAATATGTTGAGTGAAATATTCACCCACCTAAATTGTTATACTTCAAATATGACCAACTTGATTATTAGTTAATTTTTCTTTTTAGTCATAAAAAGAAATTTCAAGAGAGAGAAGAGAGAGAATGTGGAGAGTCACTTAGGATACCAAGGGTCACTTGGTAGGTTAAAATTCATTCAGAAGATCTAAGAGTCTCCCTATTTTGTATAAAGGAAAATCATGTACACATTTGTAGGGGTATTTTTCTTTGTAATGTAAGTTATCTTCTTATGTGAATATAGAAGCCATTGTCAGCCAAGTTCTTTATGTTTTTTAGATATATGATTGGTTGTGGGCTATTATCTACTCTCCTAGGTATATTGGTGTTTGTGGGTTGTAACATTGTATCATGTGGATTATTTTCTTGTTTCTTTCTTATCGCTCACTTATCTTTCACATGATAACAACTTGATGTGAAGAAAGTGTTATTTTGGTGATTTTTAGGCTATCCTTAGTCCTTGGAGTTTTCCCTAGGATTTTTGTATAAATTTACAATTGGTGGACTATTCTACCTACTCTTTGTACCTATTTTTTGTTTCATGTCGATTAGTTATTAAAATCACTCCCACATGATTAGAGTAGTTTTCATTTAATTTGCAATTTTGCTTGCTTGATAGTTGCATTTATTTATTTAATAAGAAACTAGATTATGACAATTGAGCTATAACCAAATGGTTCACCATTCTTAACAGTGGAAGGTCTAATTGGTCCCTTTTTCCTAGTGAACCTATGAGGTTGTCATAGAACATTTTCCCATGCCAACATTTTGGTGCTAGAAGAAGAGTGGATGACAAGGTAGCTTGTGTAGAGATACATGTTGTTTGCATTTATTGCTCATGCTCTACTCCAAATACTTGCATGGGATTCCAATACTACATCAGGATTGCAAGGGCCTTTATATGAACTCCCAAGAATGGTAGAAAATCTCTTGTCAAAGTTTAATGGTGAAGGAAACACTACCTCATTTTAGCATATTATAAATTATGAATGCAAGATTATGTTTACATAACATTGTTCATGAAGATGTTTTTTGTAGGTTATTTCCATTCAATTTTGAAGTAAATGTGTGGGATTGGTATAATGTCCGACCAATTTGAACAATCCATTGTTGGTTTTAATTCAAATAAACATTAAAAAATTCTTATGGTGAATCTTATCATGTGGCTGAAATTGTAGGAGTTTTGTGCAATGTACATGGAATATGCAAAGTCCATCTAATATTTCAATACAAGATATAAGCTTCCACCTCATGAAATGTTTTATGAGGTTTATGTGCAAGCTCTTATAGAAACTATATCCATTTTCACTTTGTAGAAGGGAATACTCAGCTTGTGAAGAAGTACAAATCCTTGAGAAATATTTGGAGTATCCTCTGACTTTGCCTCCTTTTATCAAATCCAATAATATGTATAATGAAAGTAACTCATTTCAATCAAATATAGCTGAAATTGAAAATGCTCATGCTTCCATCATAATACACACCTATTGAAAGTTCTTTTATAACATATTGTATTTGTAGATGATCCCTTGCTAAGTTGAAATCCTGCAATAGGTTTTGAACTTAGCCTCATTGTTACATTTTAATGCACATGTAACCAAATTATTCCAATGCCAAGTGTGCCCTTTGGTTGTCTTGGATGACACCATCATTTATTATCAATCCCTATGAAGCACCATCAAAGTGTAGGTTATGCCAAGTAGGTTTCAGTGTGTGCTACTATATTGATGATGTCTTGGTGGTTCTTTTATCATTGTCATTAGAAACATTTTAGGGTGGGGTTACTAATATTAAATGACTTCATTTAGACATGACCTAGGTTATAGTCATATAATGACGATGATAGTTAATATGATCATGATGGCAATGCCCCTCTTAAATTAAATACAATATTTTGAATGTTTGGAACTCTTAGGTGGTTATGGTACCTTAGACAAATTCAATTTTCATTTTCATTTATAATAACCATATTTGTTGAGGGGGATCAAAATCCTAGGATGTATTTCTTCAAGGATTTACAAGGAAAATTTATACCACAATGAATTAAGGGTTCCACTTGTGTTAGTTATGGTAGGCTTTGTCTCATTCATTGCTAAATCACAATTTAATTGATTCAACTAAACAACCTTAAAAAGAACATGAATTAAGATGTACAAGTAAGCCTCCCTCTTAACACATATATCTCTTTTTCTATCCAACATTATTTTGGATCATTTAATTATTTTATTAGATGAGGTATCACACAAAAGTATTATGGATATATCCTTCTATTTCATTGAGATTTGTATCCTCTTGATTAAGTTGTTAGGTCAATGTTTTACTAAATTAGTTATAGAGAAGTATTCCCTTCCAATAACAAAGGATATTTCAAGTTCAACATGTGGTAAATTAGAGGCTACCGAATTATAGAAGAAGGATAAATGTTAAATGATTTTGACCTTTTGTGATTTTCTCTCACTAGATTCTATCTAGGCAATCTTCGTTGAAATTGTAATTTTGGATTGATGAATTTGTTGTTTTTACTAGAAAAATGGATTCAACACCCTTGAATACCCCTATTGCACTTGGATTATGTAATGTTAGCATTTGATATCTACAATTTCATCAATCAAAAATGATTCCTTCCATATTTGAAGCCAAAAGTTTCAATTTATACTCCCATTATTTTGAATAGTTGCAAAAGGGTGACCTCGTTAGACATATAGATTACACCCTGTCATATATCCTTGTAGTTTTTAGTTCTCTTTCAACTATCAACTTGTATGCTTTCAATGACTAGAGATAACATAAATAGAAAGCTCCTTTTGGTCTTTTAATTGAGGTCAACCAATGGAAATGGAATTGGAACTTGATCAAAGTATTAGGTGAAGTCCATGGGATAGGAATATTGACCAAGGGTAAAACTCCTCACTCTCCAATGCTAGTCTCAAAATCATTGTAGTATCCAAATTTAATTCTCTTCCTAGAAAAAAAAGGTGTTTATAGACATAATATATAATTAACCCTCCAACATGTAGTTTAAAAATTAAGATGGATAAACGTTCTATGACATTGATTTTTTTCCCAATTGTGAACTATTTCTCATGTAGTCATAAAAAATAATGTTAGAAAGGTAAGTTTGCAAGGAAATTAGCCTTGTGTATAAATCATTAGACAAATAAGAAGACAATGACCTTGCCCAACTAGATTCCCACAAGCTTTGTACTTAGAATGATATTTCTAAATATTCCTAATAAATGGAATGGCCCTTAATTTTAAAGATTCCCCCAATAAACCCTTAATTTTAAAGATTCCCACAAGATTTCTCTAAAATAAAATTTTACTTATTTCGCCCAAAAATAAATTTTTAATTTTTTTTTTAAATAAATAATTTTCATCACAATTTCAATGCCCAAGAGAAATCCTGCAACAAATTTGCTATATAAACCAAGAAAAGTGGTCATCGCAATTTCGATGATAGTAAAAATCGTGCGACAAATTTGCTATATAAACCAAGAGAAGTTGTTGTCGCAATTTCAATGAAAATAAAAATCCTGTGACAAATTTGCTATATAAACCAAGAAAAGTTGTTGTCGCAATTTCAACGACAATAAAAAATCGTGCAACAAATTTGCTATATAAACAAAGAAAAGTTTTCGTCGGCATTTCAACGACAATAAAAATCCTGCAAAAAAATTGCTATATAAACCAAGAAACGTTATCGTCGCAATTTCGACGACCATAAAAAATATTGCGACAAATTTGCTATATAAACCAAAAAACGTTGTCATCACAATTTCAACAACAACAAAAATTATGCGACGAATTTTCTATATAGACCACAAAAATGGTCGTCTCAAGTACGACGCACAACAGAAATTCTGTGATGAACATTTGGTTTCACTCAGTTTGCATATATTGTCGTATTGGTGACGATATTTAATTTTTTGTCGCAATTGTGAGAAGTTCCCTACAGTCGTCACTCTTGCAACGTTAATTCAAGTTCGTCAAAATTGCAACGTCACATGAAGTGACGTTTGAGAGAATCAAGATTCGTCATAATATCCACAACATAACGTCGAAAGAGTGACGAAATAGCCATCGCAAAATGAGCCAAATTTGCTAGTGACAGGATGAGGCTTGCCAACTATTCGCAGAGCTTGAAGGTCGAGGAGTAGAACTGGAGCAAGTCGTCACTGCAGATGAACAATGCTTAGAGGGACCTATCAACGAAGCAGTAATCCAAGAGTTCACTGAACAAGAGGTCGTCGCACAACAACAGTTCGAAGAAGCTCGAGCCAAGCTTGAGGCTTTCGAAGGAGAGCTACCTAGACCAAAGAGACTCGGGACGAGTCACAGGTGAGTGTTGGAGGCTTGTTGGCCCTTGACCAATTTTTGAGGATCCTTGGTCATGTTTGACCTACTTTTGGGACTTCGACAGACTGTCAAAGTTGGAGTGCAATTCGAAGCGGAGATCGCGGGATCTCAGCCCCGTTTTAGGGATTTATGGGTTTTGGACTTATGTAACGGGTATGGGGATGTCATCACATGGGTTTGCCCATGTTTAGGCCCGATTTTGTAATGTATAAATATATGTCTAGGCGATGTAATAAGGGGGGCATCTATGTGATGCTAGGTGCTAAGTTCAAGTGGTAATTGTAATTTCTTTGTGCATACTGTGTAAGACTTGAAGAGCTAAGTGCAAGTGATCGTAAGAGACTGTGGAAGGCTTTGTGTTGTAACTTAGGAAAGAAGGATCTAGAGAAGTGCGTGAATCTCATGTCCTCTGTGGAGTAATATCTCAAGGCTTTGTGCATGTAGAATATTGACATAAGACAATAAAGAGAAGAAGAATTGGTGGACGTAGCCCCAGGGAGGGGGTGAACCATGTATATCATGTGTTGTGGTTGCTTTATGTGTTTTGGGTGTTCTATTGTTTATGTGATTAGATTCTTAGTGCGTGTATGTATGTTAGATGAATCTTATATGATAGCTTAGTGTTGAATAATGTGAATGAACGCTAGATCTTACCTATGTTTATGTGCTTAGTGCTTGATTATATTGGATCTGTGTGAATATTACATCGTTCTGTTATTAGGGTTTATCTGCGTTGTAAGATAAAGGCGAATATTGATGAACTGTAACTACTAAGTGCTTTGTTAAAGTGTTACAATCACAAATCTATGTCCCAGCTAAGTTTGCATACATCGGAGTCCTGCAACCACCCCTGCCTCTACCTCGGGTGAGATATCATCTGCTTCGCAGGTGTTTCCAAAAGGGCTAGTAGTTAGGGTTTTGTTGGTGTGTTGTTGTAGCGTTGAACCCTAGGTATGCACGTGTGCCAAAAAGCACATCAATATTACATTGTATGAAAGGATATTTTCTAGCTTCAAAGGATATTAAGATATGGTTGTTGTAGGGACATCGAGCACAATAAGATTTTGAAAAATACGTCTCACTATCTAAAACTCGATCTGCACAAATTCCATAAAGTCATTTCAATTGCTTAATTGAAATTCAAACTCACTGAATGATACCTCGCACCCGCACCTACCCTCATAGATTTTTTTACTAGCAGTATAATTTGATGTGCCAATCCCTCTGGCTTTCCTCCACAATCATATTTATCTTTCCAGCACGTGTATATAATGTGCGCTGATAAAATTATACATCTGACAAAAGAGGCATTACATTGACAATTGGATCGTAAATCACATAAGACTCAAGTAATTTTCCGAGATTACCATGGATCCCTTAATTTATGTTTCTTTTGTTATTTTTGTTGGATTATCTGTAGGGATTTCTTCCATTAGACCCACACCTTCGAAGGACAGATAACATCTCCTTTATCCCAAAGGGAAAGTGAGGACAATCAACGTCATCTTTCCATCATTCCTCTGTTTCGGATATGAAGTCTCATTCGAAGTTGAAGAAGATAAAATTTAACTGATTGAGTGTCTGAGGGGTCAATCCCACCAATAGTGTAACAATGTCTTTCATTATGAAGGGAAACTCTAAAGTTGCAAAGAAACTTCCCATGTGAGTAGAGTTGTTCATGTTGCACCTTTAGTAGCTCTGATTAACAACTATTATGGGGCATGGAGAACTGGGCAACCTGGCACTAACAACCTCCCGGGTATGGAAACACTGGCAACTAGGAGCAAAAGATGATCCCACGACTGGTTTTTGTTCTTGTGCTACCCATGTCCATTCATCGTGTAGGCTGAACCAATCTATCTCTCCAATCAGGTTTTGTATAGTGGGACCATAAGTAAGTGTTTAGGCCTAACCCTTTTCTAAAGTAAGTCTATAAAATCCAAAGATAATACCCTGGTTGATGCATTCGTGAGGGGGAGTGGAATAACCCAAGAAAGGGAGTGCAATAAGATCTGAAATGCGACGGGTGAAGTAAAACGTTATTCTAGGTCCATCCCCCAAATAACTATTTGTGATTATCCAATATATTGAAAACAAATTCCAACTATTATGATGGGCTTAGCTTAAATCCGCCTCATGCTATGCATCCACCACACAGACTATAATACTCCCACATTTTTTCATCGACAAAAAAACATAAATGATTTTTAACATATACTCAACAAAAGTCGGAGAATGTCATTGTAAATAACTCCATTTTCATTGTACATTGAAATTGTTAGACCATTTAACCGTTCCAGCTAACTCGATTCTCATATTCTTTGCAGATTCAAACATATGTATGCTTGAATCTCTTCCAATTGTATCAGACCTTCAACATTCATAGTTTCCAATTCTTCACACGAAACAATATTGAGAAATTTAAGATTTACAATATTTGAAAGATGTGTTAGTGCCTTCAAATTCCTGCAATTTATCAGTGTCAGTTTCACTAGTGATGATGGAAAACCTTCAACCTGCTATTTTAATTTATCAACTATGGATGAGTTTGTCCAGGTGTCGACCACTAGGGGCTATAGGCCACCTTTCTCAACATCCTACATTTGCTAACAAACATTTGTTTGACTAACCCACACCATGTTGATATTACCAATTTCTAGTTGTTGGCTAGATGTTGCTAGAGTGTTGTCATTAGGTAACTTCACACACCATGTTTCAATTACCACTTCCATGTGTTGGTTGATAGTGGGACCCAATCCTAAAAAAATCGACTTATATTTTATAAAATAATCTAGGAAGATTCCTCATGAAAAAATGAATGTCGGGATGTGCATTTCTCTCTTCTTTGTGTTTTCTCAATGAAAGGCATAATTACCAAATGATTCTGAGATCAATAGAAGTGGATCTCCAAGCACTTTCAATTACAATGGTAAGGACAGATGTATGTTTCAGGAATAAGTTCTTTGGTTTTGCAAAGAAGGGTGATATACATAATGTATATATTCATTGTGCATATGTGTAGGCATCGAAACCCTTGAGAAACACTCCTATACCAAATGGGTGGTACCCACCTTTGTCTCTTATGCTTCTCTTCATTGACCTAGTTGTCACCGCGACTTTTTTCATATAAGCACCATATTCTCTTTCTCCCTCACGGGCCATTAAAATGAATTGTTCAGAAACCCTAGAAACTCAAGGATATGAAAATTTCCCTTTTTATTCCCTTTCCATGTTTAGTTTTAATGAATTTCACGATGGATTGTACAGATCTAGCATTTGAGTTTATGGTTGTGGGTTAGAATATATAATGATTCCCTTTGAAATTTCATCTGAATTTTTGCGATGTCGCATAGTGCTTTGTTGCTATTTCATCGGAAATTGAAGAATGCTATTTGATCCTTTCTAGTGTAATCCTTTTCTTCTTATCTTGATGACAGTAAGATCCATGATCATACAAAGATTTTTTTCTTCTAAATATCCATGATCATACAAAGATTTGTTTTCTCAAAATGAAAAGAATACTAAGGATCCATGATCATACAAAGCTTTGTTTCTTCCCATTTTGAGAAGAATGCTCTTGTGAGCCATTTGGTAGGTTTTTTTTTCCTCACTAACATATAACACACATTGAAGTTACATGTTGGGATGTCTCTGGTTTAGATTTCAGTACACTAGATGTTATACAGGTCTCCCGTCTCATTCACGTTGAAAGACACTTGTTTTCCTCAAAGAAAGTCGAATGGATAGAAACAGTTTAAATCTTCTATCAAACTAGACATCACTAAGTTTCTATGTACCTTATGCAATCTAACTTGCACAGGAAAGAAATGTGTTTCACAGTAAAGGTCAAAATAGAGCTTAATGGTTGGCTTCTTCAACTCTGACAAACAACATTTAAATGTCTCCTCGCATGATCAACCATAAATTCGCAAACATTTGGTGTAAGGAAGCATATACCAAAACCCTCTTGCCAGATCTATACGCCCTATTATATCTTTAGATTATACCAATCACAAGTAAAGAAGAAACCTAATTGAAAGCTACAGAGTAACAAATTATAATATATACAACTCGAACAAAATGGGGTACAATAAAATGGGTTCCTATAGTGCCTTCGGATGTAGTCTCTTCGACTTTCAGCTTCAATAATTTCAATATCCTTTCATGGATTCAAACTCAAGGTGAACAAATTTGAATAAAATTGAATCAAATTACCGATTTCTTTGATGATCAGGTGCCTATAGTTCCTTCGGATGTAGTTTGTTCGACTTTCAGTTTCAATAATTTCGAAAACCTTTCATCGGATTCAAACTCAAGGTGAAGAATTTTGAAAGAAAATTGAACCAAATTATCGAGTTCTTTGATGATCCGGTGCCTCTAGTTCCTTCAGATGTAGTCCCTTCAACTTTAAGTTTCAATAATTTCAAGAACCTTTCATCGGATTCAATCTCATGGTGAACAATTTTGAAAACAAATTGAACCAAATTGTCGAGTTCTTTGATGATCCGGTGCCTCTAGTGCCTTCGGATGCAGTCCCTTTGACTTTCAGTTTCAATAATTTCAAGAACCTTTCATCGGATTCAAACTCAAGGAGAACAATTTTGAAAGAAAATTGAACCAAATTACCGAGTTCTTTAACGATCTTTATGCTATTGTTCTTGGAGATATGGAGATATGGAACCGAAACCTTAATCTCATAGATTTAAAATAAATATATTAGATCAATTTGATCCAGATTATTTTCGGCGGGAAATGAGAGCGGAGATATAATAAATCAATGTACAGAGATATTTCGGATATCCAAAGCGAAAATGTACAAATACTGTAAAAATATAGAGTGAAAGACTTGCTAGAATGGTGGCAGCTTATTTCTGAGAAGAGATGTGATGGCTACTTGCATTTGGGTAGTTTGGTGTATCAACTTCCCCGGGGCATAATTTTGGCATACGATCTCCGTTTGGGGCACACGATAGCTTGTTGGAAAGGTATCGTCAAGAAGATTCATTTTGGGGGCTCAATTATAACTTTTGGATATAATTGAGAACCTTGATCCTGAAAAACCTTAATTTAGGTCCTCAAAATGGCCCCCGAAATTAAAAACTACTAAAAATAGTAAATTACCAAAATTACGAGAAAATTGTTTTGAACTAGTTGGAAAAGATGGGTGGCCACCAATATCCACCTAGATCATAATTGGATATTATATAATTTCATTAAGTTATATAATAATAAAATGTAACTTTATTATTGCAAATCCACCTTAAAAATGATCAACTTACATTAAGAAGAATGTCCACTAAAAGGTATCTGAACCTTGGCAGGATATGACTTCACCAATAAAAACTCCATTGAATTTTTGTCAATAAATGATTGAGCAACTCTAGGTATTTGAACCTTGGCAGGGTAGGTGTAGCAAACAACTCTCAATCTCTTGATTACATAAAGTTAAGTCATAAAACTATTAATTTTGATAATAAAAAATTATAATTTTCCAAATTTTGAAAATTAAAATTTAAAATTAGATTTCTTTTAAATATTTAAAAAAAAAATAGGAAAAATATTTATTTAATACATATTATTGGTAAAATTTAAACTAAAAAAAATAACACTGCTCCACTCAACCACCCAAACTGAACACAATTAACAATATTAAATATTTAATTTATTCATATTAAACCTGTCAATAAATAATTAAGCCACAAAATAAATGCAAACCTTTATAAAATATAACTTCACAAACTAAAACACCATTAAATTTGTTAGAAAATAATTTAGCCACTATAAAATAATATTTGAACCTTGACAGGGTATGACTTCACCAACTAAAACCCCATTGAATATGTGTATGACTAATTCAGCCAATATAAAAAAAATATTTGAACCTGGGAAACTTCACCAACTAAAACCCCATTGAATTTGTCAATGAATAATTCAGATCCTAAAACCCCCATCAATCTTCAATTGTCTGTTATCAATCTTCAATTTCTTTTTATTGAATCTAAAGATAATGTTTGATTGGCTTGATATTTGGAAAGGTACATTGTGCTCATTGCATGTGTCATCTTGGAGAGTCTCTTTGCACTCCATCACTTCAGAACGAAGAATGTTGATTTCATGTCATAGCTTGGCTCCTCTGCATTAGTAGCACTGGTATTCACAACATAATTTGGTGGAACTCGAATGTTTTCAGAACCATCTCATCCTACCACATGTATAATTTCCTTCGGAAAACAAGAGTAGATGGTTGGGAGTCTCTTGTAGGTATAGTCCTTTGTAGTCCAAATATCAATGTCAATAGATACGGTAGGAGTATCTACAAGAAATTTTATGTAAGATTTCAAATTATTTGCACAATCTGCGCATTGCATTACAAGGAAGAAATATATTAAAGGCTACTTTGACGCCACAAATGCATCGTCAGTGGTTGCACATATGTGCAGGTCTGCACTGCACTTCTCTTCTGAAAATGCTCAATACAAAATTAAAATGTATTACTTCTGGTGATCACAAGGCCTTCTGTTGTGCTTCTTTTGTCTTGTTGTGGCGATTGGACATGAGTCAGCGATGTAACGGTGAATTGTTCGAAACTATGCTCAAAATATTTTGTGAATATGCCCATCTTCCTAATGCAGTTTCTATAATAATGCTATGTACCATTGATCAATGGAATATAAGACAATATATAGTTTAAAAGATATACGAACTATTTTAATTTTTTAGAATTATGAAAGTTTTGGGCAATGGGGATAAAACCATTGATACATCACTTCGTGTTTTGTTTCTTACAAAATTGATTTAAATTTTATACTATGGTTGTTGTGGATATTTGTTTTCTTGCCAGCAAGCAATGGAAAGGAAACATTGGGGAGAGGAATGAGTTGCATTGTTGAAACCTTCCCACTGCTTGCGCAGAGAGGGATTTACAACATTTGGAACACTGGTTTAAGTAGTCACTCCTTGAATAGTGACTGAAATCGCTCTAAATCTGAGATAAACTGTTATGTAATCTAGAAACTGATGCATATGTTCATGTGATCGTGTAATTATGATTATAAGCATTTTTGTTATACATATCTATTTAGCTTCGAAATCTGAGGCACTCTAGAAACTGATGCATATATTCATCTGATGTTGTAAATCTATCTTCCTTTATCATAGACCATGGTTTCTAACATTTACCAATGCCATTTTGTTAAATTGTTTAAATAAAATATTTGTTAATGAATTTTGTTAAATATTTGTTAAATTGTTTAGATAAAATATATAAAAAATACCAACTCTAAAAAGTAAAAACCTTTTGATAATATTCTTAAAGAAAACAATAACAATTTTATATTAATTAAAGTTTCAAAATATTTCATTATTTTTCACTATTTAATATTATATTTATTTTTATATTTTATTTATTTGTATAAGCATTTTGTTAAAGTGTTTCCATAAAATATAGAAGAAATGCCAACCCTAAAAAGTAAAACACTTTTGATTATATTATTAAAGAAAATAATAGAAATTTTATATTAATTAAAGTTTCAAAAAAAATTATTAGTTTTCACTATTTAATATTGTATCTATTTTTATAGTTTATTTTATACATATGTTTTATGTCAATTGAGTTATATGTGGGTGGGGGCATTAATAGAAAAACTTTATATTGAGTTATATGTGGGTGGGGGCATTAATAAAAAAGCTTTAGGGAGGCATTAATAGAAAAACTTTATAAAAATTTTCTATTAATGCCCCCCACCCAAACCTCTGAACTGTAAAGGACCTTGGGCTTTATAATAGTGTCCAAGAGGTCCATCTTGGATGATATGCCCTTAAAATGGTTATGAAAACATTGTCTCTCGAGAAGAGCGAGGGAGTCGTAGCCCTTCTTGATTTGGGGCTGGAGAGCCTTCCTCAAACCAAACCTAGACCCTGAGAAGTGAAGCCCAAACTATGTCTATGTTGTGATGATTTAATATTATATCTATTTTTATAGTTTATTTTATACATATGTTATATGTCAATTGAGTTTGGTCGGTGTAGTAATGGGATGAAGTGTTATCCTTTACATTTAGATTTATTTCTATAAGTAATATGTTGAGTTTACTGTGAGCTTATTTTTATAATGGTTTTGAGCCCTCATTTTCCATAGTTTTTATGCTTTAAATAATTCAAGATTTCATATATATATATATATATATCTTAAACATCAAAAATCAGTTGTAAAAAAAATATTTTTCTTAAACAATTTTAAGATAGTAATATAAATTTAATATTTTAAAACAATATTAAAAATAAATTTATAAAATGAAAAAATAGTAATTAAATTAAATAATTCATAAAATAATTAAATTAAATCATTAGATTATTAAGTAAACTAAATTTAAATATTAAAAAAATAAACTTAATTAAAGAATCAGAGAATATAAATTGCAAAATAAGTTAAAAATAATGATAATGGAAAACAAAAGTTGGAAGGTGTAAGATTTCAAAATAATAAATATTTATAGAGTTTTAATAATATAAATTTATTATTTTAAATATTTAAGAATTTTATTATATTTAAAATAGTATAAGTATAAAATTGATATGAAAGAGAAAATAAAATATATACAGAAAATAATTTAAATATTTAAACATCATAAACATCATAAACTAAAAATATTGTGTTTGCAAATTAAAATGGAATTATTGTTGGACACGGGGGTGAATCAGTGTGAGGGCTATTTTTACACTCCTCACAAAACTTTAATTAGTAATCACTATTCAAAACATATTTACTTGTTATTTCCATTTACACTTAGTTGTTTGCATGTACATGTATATCAGTGAAATACATTAACAATAAAGAGCCATGCACCATCACAATAAAGAACACAAGGAACATCGGATATATGTATAAGTTTATTTTGTATTACAGAATATAATCCTTGGGTTTTATCAACACCAACTGAAATAGAGCACCAACTCCAAGAGAGCACCAATTCTCAATGCAAGACCCAGCCTGTGTATCTCAGCACCAATCGAGATGTGAGGAATCCAACCCTCAAGTACAAGACCCAACTTGTAGATAGAACTGAGAAAACAATCTGTTAAACTGTACCAACAATCTATACCAAGAAAAGTGCATTAACTATGCACAACACAACCTGTCACATCAACATATCTTATCAATATCATCATCCAAATCTGATCTACTCACAAAGAACAATCATGAAGTCAAATCTCAACCATATGCGCAATATCACCTAGTTAACCAACAAAATACCTCTAGCAATACACCATGCTCTCCATAAAATAAGTACCATTAACCCTTACACAAGACCATGTGCAAAAACTATATCCTGAATCATGTAGCAGTCATCAAGACCTATACAATACCATACCATGCAACAATTGGAATAATTCCAATATGCAAATCTGATGTGGTTATCAAACCACCAACTTTTTGCAACTGCCAAATCTGTTGTTGTGGTTTTGTTGTTGCGATCCTGCTACCGTGATTTTTTTGTCGTGATTCTTCTACTGCGGTTTTGATGCCATATTTTTTTTTCCACGATTTTTCTGTCGTTATTTTTCTCTATCAATAATACCTTCCCAAATAACCTTTCATAAATGGATATTCAATATGTTTAAATATCATATGCATAAGAGACCATTTCTCTCTTATTTATACTTCTCCAAGTAGGTTCCTCTAAGGGTTATCTTCTAACCAACTTACCCAACTTCCTTCTTTTGGGGCTAACACACTTTTAACCACTTTGTCCACTTATAACCACTTTATCCACAAATAGTATTAAACTCTCCACTTCTAGTTGAAACTGATTTATTTTAATGGTTTTACTGTTGCAACCACTTAACCCATGAATAACCACTTTGACTGGTCAACTTCTTCTAGGATCTTCTAGAATAATTTGACTTCTTTGACCTTCTAGGGGCTTCTAGATAACTCATGAGGGTACTCCAACTTCACATGGCCATAACTCTCTAACCGTGAGGAGTTATGTGGCGTTCCACATATCACCGAAAACGACATGACATACACTATCCATCTGGAATAGTTTCTCCTGCAAATTCACTCATCTTCATTACATTATTCCTCAATCAAACTTGGGTTCCCTAACCACACTACTGGGTTACTCAACCACCTAACCATTTGGACTTCACAAAGCGTCTTCCCGTGAGAGATTTCACCATAAGGGGGCCACTTTGAGAACTTTATCCAAGAGCATCCTCCCATGAGGGTTTTCACCATAAGGGGACCACTTTGGAGTTTATCCATTTGGTTCTTCCTATCAACTATGACATGACATCAATGATACAACTCCATTTAATATCAACACATCATTATGACACCACTTGACATCAACCCTTTGACAACAATTACATCAATGACCATATAACCAATAATCAATATATCAATGATACAAACACATTACTATCGCAATACTTGACATCAACCCTTTGACATGAATGATAACACAGTACAACAATTACTACATTTAATGTTTTTAAATTACTGTGGTGAGAATTTTCTATGAGGTTTTCCAGATTATCCGTAATTGAAATCATTTTGTTTTAGAAAAACAAATGAAAAATGTTATAGATGTGTTTGGAAGTTAAAGTGGAATTATTGCATTCATTAATTTGGAAAAACAAATGATCAATATTATAAATTTGAGTTAGTTTTTGGTAATTAAAATGGAATTATTATATTCATTAATTTGGAAAAACAAATAAACAATATTATAGATGTGTTTAATTGGAATTATTGCATTCATTAATTTGGAAAAAAAAAATAAAAAATATTTGGAAAAACAAATCGACAATATTATATATTTGAATTAGTTTTTAATAATAATCATTTGAGTTTTTTATAAATTTTATTAAAATTTAAATTTAAAAAAAATTCAATATATACATTTTCTATTTATATAAAAAGAGATATATACATGTATATTGTCCTTTTCATTCACAATTTCTTTGAAACATGCCTTCTCATGCACCATCTTGAAGACCACAATGCTACAACGTGGGATACTCCCAACATGTCATTCACTAAGGACACCTTACACTTAAGAATTTCCATATCATTGGCCATGTAAACTCAAACAACCACATGGTACTTCATTATAACATGGATCTTTTATAAACCGCCACATCATTACAACGCATGATACTTCATTGCAACATGAATCTTTTATAAACCACCCCATTATTACAACACCGAACCTCTACTAACTCAACTTTACACATGTCAACACATGTAATTACACATCACATATTTTTTTCATATATGCCAACACGCCATTTGGGAGACCCCCTCTATTGCACGTTCAATTTTTGAAGGTGATTTTCAAATGTGTAACTTTATCATCTTGAATGTGTCGTTTTATGTAGTGTGTGTGTTTTTTTAAACTTTATCATCTTGAGTGTGTTGTTTTACTTAGTGTGTGTTTTTTTGGCGCTATATGCATTACTATAGTTAGTTGTTGGACATTGCACTCTATTTATGCTTTCCAAATCCTACATCTTTTCTCCAAGTGGATGTAAAGGATGGTTATTCCCCTTTTTATTACACCACCTTTCCTCACTTCCACATCCTTTCTTACATATGTGGAGCATCTACGGGAAGGTCCACATTCTTACATCCCACATCCCTACATTCTTGCACTTTCACACCATTTTTCCAATGGGTTCTGGAGGCCTACCAACCCATCTTCCGTACCTTTGAGCTTGACACTTTGTATTCTACGCTACTTTTAGCACTCATATGCAGACGTGCTCGCTGAGCTTTACACTTTGTATTCTACGCTACTTTTAGCACTCATATGCAGACGTGCTCGCTAGCTTATCTCAATAACATGTGTACTAACTTTTCGCACTTCTCATAGACTTATTTTTAGTTGCAATTGGTTGTGTTTTACAATGGAATGTCATTTTTATTAAGCATTATAAAATGGCGGATAAGTGACAATATGATGTTCGAAAACATAGGTATTTCAAGAGAGGACTCACATCTTTAGTAACTATTCACACAACCAGATCAAAAATCAACACACCGATAATTTGATGTGGTAAAACCCTTACAAGGAAACATCCACGACCCCATCCAACTTGGCCACTTGGAGCAATTTATTAATGCAAAAGAAAAAAATTAGAAAGAGATTTACAAGAGAGTTTCTCGCAATCGATCATTAACAAATGACCCTCCATGCTCTTTAAATAAAGATCATGGACCAATTGGGTGTTAAGCCATGAATCAATGTAGCAGTAAAGATCGAGGAGAATATGAATCGTTGGATCACTCTATGTCAAGAACATATCATGACCGTTAGATTTCCTAACTACAAATGCATATTAAAGAAACACACTAAGAAACACAATTTTACCTAACGACACATTAGACCATGTTGATCTTAACTAGCTCCTAAGTGTCTAAATATCCTAACATCCCCCCTTAAGAACACCTTCGGATAGGATTGAAGGATTTACAAAGATGATACAATAGGATAATTAAGGAGGCATTAGAGCCTATTCCCCCCTTAATGAAAACTCCATGAACCCCTAACATAGATCAAAGTTTGGAAAACTTCGCTTCTGAAAGAGACTTTGGAAAATGTCTGTAACTTGATCTTTTGTAGGGTAGAAGAGCACTTCAATAACTCGATCATGAATGAGCTTTCTGATGAAGTGCATGTGTATCTCGATGTCTTTGTTGAGATGAATTTGGATTGGGTCTTTGATGAGATTGATGGCACTCTAATTGTTGTACCAAAGGCTAGTCATATGTTGTTGCTAGAATCCACACTTTAAAAGGATCTATCGAAGCCACAAGGCTTCCTGACTTGCATTAATTGTTGCTCGGTACTCTGCCTTTGTTGAAGAAAGATAAATACCTTGTTCTTTTTTATAGGCCCAAGTGACAAGTCTTGAACTAAGGCTAAAAACATAACCTGCAATAGACTTCTTATCATCAGGGCCACTGGCCCAATGTGAATCATTGAAACCAACCAATAAAGGAGTTCCCCTTGAACTGTAATGTATCCCGAACTGAACAATACCTCAAACATACGTAAGTATTTTTTTAGTTTCTTTCCAAAGGCTTCCATGGGGTGTTTTCATATACTGGGAAACAAGAACAACAACAAAAAGAAAGATCGGGATGGGTATGAGTTAAGAATAAGAGGATACCAACTAATTGATGGTACAAAGTGGCATCAACTTTAGGAGAAGTATAGGTGGCAACAAGCTTAACTCCAGACTTGAAGGGAGAAGGGGTCAATTTACAATCTTCCATGTGAAAGTGACAAAGAAGGTCACGAGCATACTTATACTAGGAAAGAAAACTTCCTTCCTTGGTTTTCAAAAGTTGGAGGCCAAGGAAATAGTGCAAAAATCATAAGTCTGTCATTTCAAATTTCTTCTTAAGGCTTTTTCTTACAGGGTTTAAAAGTGTTGATTCACTATCAGTAAGGATAAGGTCATCAACATAAAGGAAACAAATTATGAGATGGCTTCCTACTTTCTTGGTATAGACATTAGGATCATAATGTCATCTAGAAAATATGATGTCAAGAAGAAAGCTATCCATTTCTACATATTAAGATCGAGGAGTTTGTTTAAGACCATAAAGAGATTTCTTAAGGCGACAAACAAGGCTAGAGTCAGTTTGGACATAGCCATGATGTTGTTCCCTGTAGATTTCTTCTTGCAAATCCCCATGCAAGAAAGATTATTGAATATCTATTTAATGGACCTTCCATTTATGTGAGGAAACAAGGGAAAGAACATGGCATATGTAATTCATTTTTCCTACAGGGGAAAAGGTTTCATTATAGTCAATTCCTTAAACTTGGGAAAATCCTTTGGAAACTAATCGATCCCTGTGTCTTTAAACACTTCCATATGATGAATACTTATCTCTGTAGACCCATTTACATCTAACAAGTTTTCTTTCTTTTGGAAGAGGTACAAGATCCCAAGTATCATTTTCCATTAAATAACGATGCTCTTTATTCATTGTTGTATCCCAATCTAGATGACCTGAAGCTTTTGCAAATGTCTCTAGGTCACGAGTCTCTAAAACTTGAGCAAAAAGAGAAGAGGCTCATTGGAACTGTGAACATGTCTTACGCTGATATGAAGGATCACTGGAAAGATCATTCATTGTTTTTTGTGTTGAACGGGCCCATCTAGGAAGTGGTGTTGTTGGTGCATGTTCAATGGACTCATTTGGAGGAAGGTGAGTAGGTGGAGGTGGATTTTCATCCTCACTGTCATCATCCGAAGAAGAAACCAGAATAGGAACAAAAGAAGGCATAAACGTTGAAGATTGATCATATGCCGAAGAAGGAACAAATTTCCAATCAAGCTTACAGGCCAAGATATTTTCATCAAATTTAACATATCTTCTAATAATGTGATATCCCTAGGCCGAACCCAATTGTAATGTAAATGAAAATGTACTTAAGCTGGTGAGTTGTTTGATATCATTTTTGTATGCACCTTTCATGGCATAGTGCGTGCATGTATTTCACAGTAAAATGAGGAAGTGTGCACATTCCAGGATACCGCGTGCAACAACTTTAGTGCGCACAATTTTGAGGCCAGGGAGCCTTTGTGTATATGTTGTGCTTTATAGGCTGGTGAGCCAGTTTTATGATTATTAGGTCAGAGAGCCTAGATGTTAAAGGCCAGTGTGCCTACTTTTGTATATGTCTCAGCATTAATATAAAATACATCGTTGCGCGCAGATCGACCACGATAAAAGAGTATGGGGGACTAAACTCCACTAGTTAGGGAAATGATGGGGGCTAAAAGTTAAGGAAAAGGGGCTAAGCCAGGGAGCTTAAGTGAAAAAGGAATATTATATTAATATTTCTTAAACTATAAAGTATGGATAATTGTTTTATCCTAAGTTCTAAAGATGGGGACAAGTGGGCAAAAGTAGCTCCCAACATGACAAGTGTCAAGTTGAGGACATGCATACATATTGTTTGGACTTAGTTCATTTTTCATCATTCTTTCCATGATTCCTTCCATCATTCAGTCATCCAGTCAATCATCCATGAGTATTCACACACTCATTAAGCTATCTTCTGTACCTTCATGTCACTGTACCTAAACTTGTATCCATAGCCATACTTTTTTGTGTAGTTGGTTAGCTTGGGAGCTGGACTGAAGAAGCGGGTTGTTAGGCCTGTGGGATATTGAAGAGGCGGGTTGTCAGGCCCATGAGAAATTCCTCTCTGGGTGAGAGAATTGTTGGGAATTAATTTCCTGAAGGTACTAAACTGCAGCTACAGGGCTATGGTACTTTATGTCCGACCTATTGTTGAAGCCTAGAAAGGAAGTGGGGAAGTTGAAGGATGGTTGAGCAGAGAAGGGGCACACTTCCTAGGGTGGGACAGGCATGTGGGGAATGAGGGATTGTAGGATGTTACTTTGAGTGAGCACCTTTGACAGAGTCTTTCTTGTTGTCTATGAGTCGTTAGCCTCATTAGGAATCCCTTTACCCGTGTGGAGTTTAGTCCCAGCTTGGGGGTGACCCACTGCTGAGAGTGATGAGCAGTGTGGTCTAAGGCTGGGAGGTTCGTGGAAGGTCTACATGCAGTTGGTGATATACTTACCAAGATAAGTGTCAAATGTGTGATAAATTTACATGCTGCATTATTATTTACGTGTTTATTTTTGTGGGTTTATCCTATGTGTTGTTATCACTGTCTTTATAGTTATGAGTATTTCATCTATATGCTACATGTATGTGTTTATTGTTATTTTAGTATGAATCCGCGCAATTACAGAATGAATGTGTCTATTTATGTTTTATATATAAAGTTCTGCAATATTTCTGTGTGTATATGTTTTAATTACATGTAGTTCAAAAAATTTATGTGGCATAACTTAGTTGGATGTTGTGTATGTTACAGTATGTTTCGCAGAGAGAAAAAAAGTGTTCTCTCGTGTAGCATGCCTCAGCAAGGGTGGTCAGAGATGTTATAATATGGTATCAGAGCTTTAGTTTTCAACACTGAGCCTGGATGGGCCAAGCAAGTTGATTTGAAGCGAAATTACACAGAGGAATTATTTCGAAGTGGCCAAATTTCGAGTTGCAGAGTGTCCATGGTGAAAAGTAATAGCAATTGTGTGGAATTGGGAAAAAACCCCAATTTATATTGTTAAACTCATGGGAAAATTGAAAAATTTGGCCATGTGGTGAGATATTATTTATTTAATATATGTTCTAGAAAATTCAGACCTAGAATGGGTTGAATTTGAAGTTATAGTGAAGCCATGACAGATGAAGCGAATTTAGTAATTAAAATTCTCAATTCGTGAATTGAGTTCGGGAAAAATTCGTTCCAGAAATGTCAACCCACAACGATTTGTTGTTACAGGGGTTGAATTGGTGTTATCGGGGTGAAATCGAGCAAATTTCATAGTTGCAGAATGTCTATGGTAAATTGGGGAAAAAGTTAGAAAAAAAAATCCAATTTTTGCAACAGAATTCACGAGGAATTGATGGGCATAAAAATGAATGTGCGTAGGTGGGTGCACTAAAAATGCATGATGCGCAGTAAAAATACTATGATATGTAAAAATTGGACACTGCGCGGAAAAATGTTGGTGTGCGCGCTAAATTTAGCATTGTGCGGTGTGCACACACATAATAATAGTGTGTGTGGTGTGTGTAGTATTGACAGAGCGCAGTGGAGTTTGGTTGGTGCATGCACAATGTGGGTATATGTTGTCGCATGACAGTTTAGTAATTGGTGTGCGCAGAGTCCTGGTGCGTGGTGGGGGCATACTAAAACTTTGGCATGGTGCAGTGCGTAGAGTGAAGTGTGCACGGAATATCATCGTGCGATACAAAAATTGTGTGCAAAAGATAATAGTGCAAGGCACAAAACTGCGTGTGGTGGATATTGGTGCGCGACAAAAAAGTAGTGTGCGTCGGTTATTTACGCAACATAGAAGTGATGCACAGTGGTTATAAGTTCGTGGATCATGAATTACCTTATGGTGTTGTTGCACATACTAAATATGGGTGTACACGTTTAAAATTGTGCGTGCGAAGTAGTTTGGATGGTGAAAAGCAATGAAAACCAGCGAATTTCCATGACATTTTATACTGTTTGAACATCATCTTTTTGTAGCGTGTTTTTGAGGCACTTAACGACATTTTTAGGTACTCAAAAACCACGAGAACAAAGTATATGAAGGTACACTCTATCTCTTCATCTCAAATAAAATATCTCAGAGAGATCTTTCTAATGGTGTAAACAGTTCTTCAAACGAAGCTTTTATGAAAACGTTACAACATAAATAGTGGAGGGTAAATTTTAAGACCCAACTAGTTTCAAAGAGCCATAACTTTCTTCTTCGGAATCAGATTGAGGCACAAGAGTTGTCAATAGAAATATATTGAACCATAGAAGACAGTCCTAAATCTGAATTAAATTTATGGGCATGTTAAAGATGTTTAATATGGAAAATAAGGTACATGTAGCATTCCAGACCAAAAACACAAATTGACCTAGAACTTCAGCAAGTTGTAACTAACAACCAAGAACCCAGAAAAAGTTGAAACTTGGACAGAGTGTCCATAATATGTATATGAATAAACCCATTTGAGATCCTATGAAAAATCCAATGGAGTAGGTGAAAAAATGCATAATTATAGCGTAGATTTGTGTCAAGTTGAAGGGTGAACAAAAAAATTAATGGACAATTTTCAAATAACCATAACTTTATGCTCAAACCTTAGAATTGAGCATGGGAGCAGGCGTTGGAAAGGTGTTTTACAGTAGAATATAAATATTCACTTAGAAAATTGATCTGGGCATTCAAATTTTCAGGAAATCGGAAGAAATAATCATGATATATTATTGAACCATAATGGTTCATACTTTTCATGAAATTGTTGAAACAGTTAGCCTGACAAAGTTTTGTTGGCTGCACATTTTGCCGATTTAAAAAGATCTAGATCAAATACGAATCAACATAGATTCCATAGTAATGGAAGAGGCACACGTTACTTACAACCAGGAATATGATATTAGACGGATGGATGTCCATTTGGGCATTGAAGGAACAAACTCCAATGGACATGGAGAAGGAAGGGATGAAAACATGAATATGGTAGAGACCATTAAAATTTTACATAAGGATGTCCAAATCCATAAGGATAATAATGAAAGGAGTATGAGAGAAAAAGGAGCAACAAGAGAACTTCAACATGAAGTTACTACAGAGCTTGAACAGAATAGAAAATAAATTGGATAAGGAGAGTGGCTCAAGAAAATATGGAAGTCACAAGTCTCCTGATGAGAAACGAAGAACAAGAAGTATTAGCAGACATCACCATCACTCCCCGAGGAATTTCAATAAGAGGGAAGAAATTAACTCAATTCCATCCCTTGTCAGGAAGAATAAGAGGTCTGGGGTGGATGAGCTACGAGGAGAAATGAACAAAATCAAACCTCCTACATTTGATGGTGAGAACAATAAGGATGAAGATACAAAGACATGGATGTTGGGAACGAGCAAGTATTTTCAATTGCATAATTATTCTTCTCATGCAGAAGGTAGAATTTTCATCTATCAACTCAAGGGAAAGGCATCCATGTAGTGGGATCAGCTTGTGCAGGTGCAACACATTAAAGAGAAAATTGTTACTTGGAGGGAATTCAAGAAGTATTTTGAGAAGAAATACTTGACTAAGAGATACTATGACAAGAAAATGAAAGAGTTCTTTGAACTCAAGCTTGGGAGTATGACCATAGATGAATATGAAAGAAGGTTTTTAGAATTGTTGAAGTATGTTCCTTCATCAAGGATGAGACAGTTAAGATTCATAGGTATTTGAGTGGATTGTCATCATTCATTAGTGACAAAATACAATATGATGATCCCAAGACATTGGAGGAGACCATAAGGTGAGCTAAATGCCTATATGATCAACAAAAAACAAGGCCAACTTTCCAAAAATCTTGGGAAGACAAAAAGAAACTCAAGATGGATTAGAGGGAGAAGGGGACTAAGCAACCATTCTTCAGAAATAATCCTCAGGGACAACCAACTTCTAGAGAACCTAGAACGATTGAGACATGGGGTCAAAGGCCAAGGAAGCCACCTATTCAATGTTGGGGTTGTAAATGAGATCATATGTTCAGAGATTGTCCTCAAAGAGGTGAAAAAGTGAGGATTGTTCACAATGTACAACAAGCTGAAAAAGTTGAGGACATGGACAAAAATGTACCAAGGATCTATGAAACCATGGACAACAAGTAAGAAGAGTATCGATCACATATGATTGAAGTGGAAGGTATGATCAACAACCAAACCATTAATATTTTAATTGATTCAGGAGCTAGTCATAGTTATATAGATCCTAAGATGGTGGAAAGTTTTCATTTTCCAAGAAGCAAGCAAGGAAAATATTGGTTGGTGCAGTTGGTTATCGGAGCCAAAAGAAAAGTTAATGATATGGTTAAGTCATGTCTTATGGACATGAATGGAATGAACACCAGGGAAGATTTGAACATCTTGCCTTTAGGTTCCTATGACTATTTAATTGGGATGGATTTGTTGGACCAACATCATGCTATCCTAGACTGTCATAACAAGACATTTACTTGCTTGGATGAGGAAGGGATCCTAAAGAGAGTGTAGAGAATTCTCAAGGTAGTAACCATCAGAGAAATTTCATCATTGCAGCTGAAGAAATGTTACAAAAAAGGTTGTCAAATATTTGCATCTCATATGGAAGAGACACCTAAAGATAAGGTCCCAAATTTGGAAGATTATGCAGTCCTAGAAGATTTTGAATATGTGTTCAAGGAGGTACCAGGACTACCCCCAAAGAGAGATATTGATTTCTCTATAAATTTAATGCCTGAAACAACTCCAGTATCAAAGACTTCTTATAGAATGAGTACACCAGAGCTGAAGGAGTTGCAAATGTAGCTTGAAGAAATTATGAAGAAGGGCTATATACGCCCAAGTGTGTCACCTTAGGGTGCCCCAGTCTTGTTCATGAAGAAAAAAGATGGAACATTAAGATTGTGCATTGATTTCAAACAATTGAATAAAGTGACTGTAAAGAACAAGTATACTCTACCAATGATTGATGATCTCTTTGATCAATTAAAGGATACAAAGATATTTTCAAAGATAGATCTCAGGTCAGGATACCATTAGGTAAGGATTAAAGAGGAAGATATCAACAAGACCGCCTTCAGGACAAGGTATGGTCATTATGATTTCACAGTGGTGCCATTTGGGTTGTTAAATGCACCAGTTGTTTTCTTGTGCTTAATGAATGGTGTTTTCCGAGAATATTTAGACAAGTTTGTAATTGTCTTTATAAATGACATTATTATATATTCTAATTCATAAGAAGAGCATGAGCACCATTTGAGAATGGTGTTGCAAGTATTAAGGCAACATCAGTTGTATGACAAGTTGAGAAAGTGTTCATTTTATCAAAGCAAATTCATTATTTTTGACATATCATTTCAGAAGATGGGATAGCAGTGGATCCTGAGAAGATAGAAGTCATTAGATAATGGTCAGTGTCAAAGAATGTGACAGAGGTAATATCATTCATGGGCCTTGCAGGTTACTATAGGAGATTTATTAAAGGATTCTCAAATACTGCACATCCAATCCCTTCCTTACAAAAGAAGGGTGTGAAGTTTCAGTGGACATTGGATTGTGAAAATAGTTTCCAACACTTGAAACAATTATTAACAAGTGCTCCAATACTGAAGATTGCAAACCCAAATGAAGACTTCATTGTATGCACAAATGGATGTAAAGAAGGACTTGGTGTAGTTCTAAGTCAAAATGGGTTTGTTATATGTTATGAATCAAGGAAGTTGAAGGAGCATGAAAGACACTATGCCACTCATAATTTGGAGTTGGAAGCCATAGTGCATTCCTTGGGGAAATGTAGACACTACCTCATGGGGAAAATGTTTGAGCTAAGAACAGACCATAATGGTCTGAAATATTAATTTGATCAGCCAACTCTAAATGCTAGGCAAAGTAGATGGTTAGAATTTTTAAGTGAATATGACTTTGATATAAATCATATCAAGGGGAAAGAGAACAAAGTGGTTGATGCACTTAGCAGAAGAGTGCATGAATTGCATTCTACAACCATTAGCATGTACCAATCAGATTTGAAACCCAGAATTTTAGAGGCTGAAAAATTATATTTGCAATACAAGGAATTAGTGGAAAAATTACAGCAAGGTAATTTGTAGCAGAAAATTAAAGAATACAAGCTAGATAATGATGAAGTTCTCATGTACAGGGTCATAATTTATGTACCAAATTCCTAGGAATTGAAAAATCTGATATTGAGGGAAATGCATAATGTACCTTATGCTAGGCACCCAGGTTATCAGAAAACTATTGCAACTGTCAAGAGCCAATAGTATTGCCCAGGCATGAAGAAAGAGGTTGTTGATTTTATTGCCAAATGTTTGGAATGTCAAAAAGTAAAGGCTGAGCGTAGACACCCAGCTAGTTTTCTACAACCATTACTCATTCCTGAGTGGAAATGAGAAGTTGTAACCATGGATTTCATCACCAAACTGCCTAGAACAAACAATCAACATGATTCTATCATGGTAGTGGTGGATAAGCTTACTAAAGCTGCCCATTTTATTCCAGTTAAGATAACTCACAAGGCAGCCAACATTGTTGATGTTTATATGAAATAAATCGCTCAATTACATGGCATACCCAAGACAATTGTGTTTGGCAGAGATCCAAAATTTACCTCAAAATTTTGGAAAGGATTATTTAATGGATTTCGAATAAATTTGAATTGTAGTACAACCTATCATCCAAAATTAGATGTAAAAAGAGAAAGGGTGAATCAAGTGATTGAGGATATGTTGAGGATGTATGTGATGGATAAACCATCAAAATGGGAAGACTACCTACACTTGGTAGAGTTTGATTATAACAATGGGTACCAAACATCTCTAAAGATGAACCCATTTGAGGCACTTTATGGTAGAAAGTGCAACACACCAGTAAGTTGGGATAACCCAACAAATAGAGAAGTGGTTGGGCCATATTTTCTCAGGGAAATGGAGGAGAAAATGATAAAAATAAAGAAAAATTTAAAGGTTGCCCAAGATAGGCAAAACAACTATGTTGATAAGGGTAGAACTCAAAGGGAATTTAAAGTGGGAGACCATGTATTTTTGAAAGTGAAAGCCAACATAAGTTCCCTGAAGTTGAGAAATTGTTCAAAGTTGGCATCTTGCTATTGTGGGCCATTTGAAATCCTAGAGAGGATTGGTCTAATGGATTATATGATTGCATTGTCTGCATCTATGTCTATTCATAATGTATTCCATGTATCATTGCTCAAGAAATATAGACATGATGCTAATCATGTTATTGATTGGAATGTGATCTAGTTGAATCAAGAAGGTGCTTTCCACGTACATCCGGTACGCATTCTGGATTGAAAAATCAAACAAATTCGGAATCGAGACATAAGGATTGTAAAGGTCCAATGGACCTGGTACGGTGCTGAGGATGCAATGCAGGTAGAATACCCGCATCTTTTTGAGGATTTTTGAAATTTTGTTGTGTATGAGTACATAATGCACTGAGGACAGTGCATAAATAAGGGGAGGTGATTGTAATATCCCTAGGCCGAACGCAATTGTAATGTAAATGAAAATGTATTCAAGTTGGTGAGTTGTTTGATATCATTTTTGTATGCACCTTTCATGGCATAGTGAGCGCATGTACTATGCAGTAAAATGAGGAAGTGTGCACATTCCAGGATACTACACGCAACAAATTTAGTGTGCACGATTTTGAGGCCAGTAAGCCTTTGTGTATATGTTGTGTTTTATAGGCTGGTGAGCCAATTTTATGATTATTAGGCCAGAGATCCTAGATGTTAAAGGCCGGTGCACCTACTTTTGTATATGTCTCAGCATTAATATAAAATAAATCATTGCATGTAGACCGACCACGATAAAAGAGTATGGGGGACTAAACTCCACTAGTTAGGGAAAGGGTGGGGGCTAAAAGTTAAGGAAAAGGGGCTAAGCCACAGAGCTTAAGCCAAAAAGGAATATTATATTAATATTTCTTAAAGTATAAAGTATGGATAATTGTTTTATCCTAAGTTCTAAAAATGGGGACAAGTGAACCAAAGTATCTCCCAACATGAAAAGTGTCAAGTTGAGGACATGCATACATATTGTTTGGACTTAGTTCATTTCCCATCATTATTTCCATGATTCATTCTATCATTCAGTCATCCAGCCAATCATCCATGAGCATTCACACACTCATTGAGCTATCTTATGTACCTTCATGTCACTATACCTGAACCTATATCCATAGCCATACTTGTTTTTGTAGTTGGTTAGCTTCGGAGTTGGAATGAAGAAGTGGGTTGTCAGGCCCGTGGGATATTGAAGAGGCGGGTTGTCAGGCCTGTGAGGAATTCCTCTCTAGGTGAGAGAATTTTTGGGAATTGATTTCCTGAAGGTACTAAACTGCAGCTACATGGATCTGAGACTTCCTGTCCAGCCTATTGTTGAAGCCCAGAAAGGAACTGGGGCAGCCGAAGGACTATTGAGCAGAGAAGGGGCACACTTTCCTGGGGTGGGACAGATATGTGCGTAATGAGGGACTGTAGGTTGTTAGTTTGAGTGGGAACCTGTGACAGAGTCTTTCCTGTTGTCTATGATTCATTATCCTGGTTAGGAATCCCTTTACCCGGGTGGAGTTTAGTCCCATATCAGGGGTGAACCACTACTGAGAGTGATGAGTAGTGTGGTCTAAGGCTGGGAGGTTCGTGGAAGGTCTACACGTAGGTGGTGATTTATTACCAAGATAAGTGTCAAATGTGTGATAAATTTACATGTTGCATTATTATTTACGTGTTTATTTTGTGGGTTTATCCTATGTGTGGTTATAACTATCCTTATAGTTATGGGTATTGCCTGTATATGTTGCATGTATGTGTTTACTATTATTTCAGTATGAATCCGTGTAATTACAAAATACATTTGTATGTTTACATTTTATATATAAAGTTCTGCAATAGTTATGTGTGTATATGTTTTAATTGCATGTAGTTCAAAAACATTATGTGGCATAGCTCAGTTGGATGATGGGTATGCTACAACATGTTACGCAGAGAGAACAAGAGAATTCTCTCGTGTAGCATGCCTCAGCATGGGTGGTCGGGGATGTTACAAATAATAATTTCATTACGAAGTGGTTGAAAACATTTGTAACCTTTGACATCTTCAGAATAACTAAAAAATATACACTTCTCACTTTTAGATTGCAATGATTTCCTTTTCTCATCAGGAATGTGAGCCCACGCTACACCGTCAAATACATGAAAGCGACTTGTTAGATTTTATTAAATTTTAGTAGCAATAGATTTACCAAAGTACTTTCATATTCTTTTAACATTCAACAACCATATACTGAAAATATAAGAAGGATATAGAAGCAGATAAACAAGCACAATAAGACACAAAGAGTTTTCCTAGGAAAACACCAAACTCTGGAAAAAAACCCAACCAAATTTACTTAGAGAGAATATTTATGATAACACAATGCAACCATGAACAAGCTCTATTCACAAGAGAAAAAAAAGTAATGAAGAAACCCTAATAACAAGTACTTATCTCTTCTTCTTGTCAAACCCTAGTGAGGGTAGACAACTAAGAAAAACCCTAAAATATTATGTGTAGCAACCCTAGCGAGAGTGCTAGAGTACTCGACCTCTTACAACAAACTTCCCAATATAGAAACCCTAGAAACTGCAGTAGTTGCATCTTCTTCCTTGCCTCAGACTTTCACCTTCTTTTATTGAGTGAGAGAAATGTGTGTGTGTGTGTCAAATGGAAAGGTGTCTCCCTTTATTTATAGTCTTCAAGTCACTTTATCGGGGCCCACTTCTCTTCCTGGAAAGTCTATTTTCACTTTATTATTTTTCTATGTGTTAGGTACCTAACTCCTCACGTAGGTTGAATAATATATTTCCATGTACTAAAGGTCAATATTAATAAGGCCTAGCAATAAGGAAGAATAATTCGAATGTAAGAAGACCTAATAGAAGTTTCTTCTTCTAGAAGGATCTTCCTCTAGATTGTTCTTTTGGATAGACATATTTAGTATAAATAGGAGTAGAGGGTATGATAAATTTTTTCTTGGATATTATTTTAATAGAGCTCTGCTCTGCTGGAGGTTTCCCCCTCGAAGAGGTAAGTGAACATTGCTCTCAGTAATCAAATTTCTCTTTCTGGTGTTATTCTAGTATTATTTTGGTATTATTGTGGTGTTGTTCTGGTTATATCGTTGTTTATCTGCCATTTCTAGCTAATTATTTTTGTTCTCCATACTATTTTATATCTGGAATAATACAAGTGGTATCAAATCACCTTCCTCGACAGAAAATTGTGGGTTTCATGGTAGAGACGTATTCTGAAGTATTTAAGCTACAGATGTTTTTCGTTACACGCATAAACCCATGGTCAAGGATTCATACACACAGGAAATACAAGTGGTACTTAAGCGCACATATTTTGGCCACCCTTGTAACCCCTATTGGTACCCCTTCGAGTGGTGTGCATCATACAACACATGTATACAGATCGACCTAGATCTCTTGAATCCCTCCATAGATAAATCGATCGGTCGCCTGAATGTTATAGTTCCATCGAGAACAATACTCAGGAATATACTCTCTAGTACCTAGGTAGTCGGGTAGTACAGCTAAGGGCATGGTCTAGCCTCCTTAGTTGGTGCCCTGAGATATTGGGCCGAGTACTACTGTTGGACCCCGCATGTATATCGGAGAGATATAGCATAGAGAACACCCTTGTTTGTAGAACCCTTGAATACCCTAACCCTTGGGACATAAACAAAAATAGAACATACAAGATCTATTGTCATGCAACTGTGTCTCCTGCATTCAGGTTGTGAAATTACTACACATTTCTTCCTGTTAAGCATTTGGGCATTTTGTCACAGAATTATTCTTCAGATTGGAGTATAACACTGCAGGAGTAAAAAAAAAAAAAAGTATGGATCCTACTAGCACCATTATTTGAGACCTATCCCGTTGGATTACTCTCTTCGCCCTTATCACAGTCATACCTATCATTTTTCAGGAATTGTTTTTCTCATGGACCCAACCCCCTTTCAACGCCCTTATTTGGTATTTACCCCATTGGATTCCACTCTTTGCCCTGATCATTGTGATACACTTCACCCATAACCCATTTTTTATGTGGGGTTGCAATCTTACAAGAAAAAATTTCTCAAGTCTGACCATTGTCAGAAACTGGCGCCCAAATTTTATGGTCCTTATACCGTTCTCAAGTGTGTGGGACAGGTGGCCTATCAGTTAGCTTTGCCCAGTCATTCTATGCTCCATATTTTTTTTCATGTTTCCTTCTTAAAGACGTTGATTAGACCTGAGTTCCAAACTCAAACCAACCTTCCCAAGTTGGATGAAGAAGGCTCCATTTGGCTACAACCACAAGCAGTTTTGGACCAGCATGAGCGTCGTCTACATCAACGCACCATCAAGGAAGTGTTAGTCCAGTGGAAAGATACAACTCCAGCAGATGCCACTTGGGAAACAACTACCATTCTACAACAATTTCCTCATGAAAAGCCTTGAGGACAAGGATTTTTTTAAGGGGGAGGAGATGTTAGGGACCTAACCCCTCGCGTAGGTAGAATGATATATTTCCATGTAACAAAGGTCAATATTAATAATGCCTAGAAATAAGGAAGAATAAGTCAAATGTAAGAAGACCTAATAAAAGATTTCTCTTCTAGAAGGATATTCCTTTAGATTGTTGTTTTGGATAGACATATTTAGTATAAATAGGAGTAGAGGGTATGAGAATTTTTGTCTTGGATATTATTGTAATAGAGCTCTGGTCTGTTGGAGGTTTCCCCCTCGAAGAGGCAAGTGCACATTCCTCTCAGTAATCAAAGTGCTCTTTTGGGTGTTATTCTAGTATTATTTTGGTATTATTGTGGTGTTGTTTTGGTTATATCGTTGTTTATCCACCATTTCTAGCTAATTATTTTTGTTTTGCATACTATTTTATATCTAGAATATTACACTATGGGGTCAACATCTCTTCTGGGGTAATTTTCATCTAATCAATGGTATTCCTTTGACTTCTGGAATCTTCCTCTCTAAGAAAAGTTGTCCAGGAGGGAATAACTCCCATTGCTACAAAACATCAACACTCCCTCTTAACGAACGAGGTATTCTTCCATGATGTTCTCCTCTAATAGTCTCAATCACACCTATCCACTTCACATGGCATGGGAACAACTTCCACCATAGTATCAAGACTATGCTGCAAGTATCTATGATGTTTCTCATCTCCTAGTAGTCCCAATGACACCCATACACTTCACATGGTATGGAAAAGAATACCACCATTTTTTTCCTTGGTAAACATGTCACATTTTTGCCTCATTTTTCATGTCGCCTCGATTTTCATGTCCATTGTTGGGTGGTTTTTCGACACATGTTTTTTGTCGATGGTTTTCTATTTCCGATTAAGGAATTAGGGTTGTTGACTAATCTAGGTCATTCGATTAGGGTTTTAAATGTTGCTAGCTCCTATATGTATATTGTATTGTAAGAAATGTATCACTATGAATAAATATAGAATATGTTGGTTTTCCGGTTTGAGTTTCTAGGGGAAAAATATCTATGTAATGTGTGTATTTGCGATTGTATATTTTCTATTCTTTTATTGAAAATCTATTTGTAGTAAAATATTGTACAAGGTTAAAATCTACATTTAGTATTAGAGATTTGTTGGGTTCAAGGGGATGCCTTGATGGTCAAGGGTTTGGCTCGGGACTATGATAAGCCTTGTTACAACGGGCGATCTGTGGTATTGTTTTTTTAGGAGAAAAGAAATGGAGAGCAATTAAAAAATGGAGATCAAGAAGTTTAATGGGAAATGTTTTGAGCTGTGAAAGATCAAGATGGAATATTTGTTGATGGACAGATATCAATGGATCACGGTGGATCCAGGTACTACACCTAGAGGAACTTCAACAAATGACTGGAAAAATTTGGATAGGAAGGTGAAGATAACAATCCGAATGTGTCTCTCAGATTCAGTATTAATGAATATGTCAGAGGAAGCTACGACCAAAGATTTATGGGATAAGTTGGGGAATTTGTATCAGCCTAAGTCCCTAGTAAATAATTTTTTCCTAAGAAAGAAGTTGTATAATCTGAGGATGAGGGATGGAGACTCGGTGGCAGAGTATTTGAACACCTTAAATACTGTGGTAAGTCAGTTAGTATATGTTGAGATTAAAATTTTAGATGAAGATAAGTGTATCAATTTATTGTGCTCTTTATCAAATTCGTGTGATAGTCTAGTTTTGGCCATAGGTAGTAATACAACTTCCTTGAAGTCTGATGAATTCGTCTCATCCTTCTTTTCAGAGGAGATTAAATAGAAGAACATGGAAGGACAAATCACATATGCATTATTTGCAATAGGACGCTCCTAGGAAAGAAATAGATCTAATTCCTCAAGTGGGAGATCTAAGTCTAAGGGTAGATCTAAATCTCCCAGAAATTTTGTAAAGGTATGTTGGAGATGTGGAAAAGAAGGGCAGTATGTTATCACCGAAATTTTGCCCGCACATGGCGACAAGAACTCCGCATCATCAAAACAGCAATGAAGTCATTCATGGCACTGAATTAATTTCACAACAGTCCAGAAGGGTCAAAAACTATACAAAGTAACCAAAAATTGAAGGGCGCTTCATAGTAGTTTGGTGCGCGCGCACATGCGCAGGACAAGAATGTACTCTGCGTGCATGCGCGCACGACGCGCGGTTGTCAACGACAAAATCCGCGCACCTGTTAAAACGACGCATTTATTGAATTGGCCGGCCTCTCAACCACTTACGAACCAGCTCCCAATCTGATTTGACTCCCAAATCCGAGCTGAATCCATAGGATAGGTAGTTTAATGACCTAATGAATCCTTAAAGAGCCCCTTTTCACACTTTGAAGAGGTTACATAATCGCCCGGTGATCTGCTATAAAAAGCCATGAAGGAACATTGTTTTCGCAAGGAATTTCAGGTAGTGTTATGCTGTTGAGATTGTCAAGGGCTCATTCTTTGACGATAACACATTGGCAACATTTCATAGAGCCATCTGCCTCTCCATTGAGTGGATGTGCTGGGAGTTCTTTCACCATTAGTCTCATTTCTTCGCATTGTAAGGAAAGCAAGTTTGTGAGGGCCTCAAGAGCCTTCCTTTGGGGGAAGAAGGAACCGCAGTTCCCTTCCTTCATCGTGCTCTGGTTTCATCAATTGATCAGCTCAAAACCATTGGTGATATCGGTGTATTTTTGTGTTTATTGTTTCTTTATCCATATGTTCACAGTTTTATTTTATTTTTGTTTAATTCTTGCTTGTAGTTTTCTTTGTTTCCTCTAACCCTTTCCTCCACAATTGTCATGCTCTGCAAGACCCAACATGGCATGTAAGCATCCTCGATTTTCTCACCAGGTGACGAATTGGGTGCGAACAGACTGGCGACTCCACTGGGGAGTTAGGTATCAATTCCTCCCTCATTTGGGTTTATTTTGCTTTCCTTTTGGTTTTATTAACTTGCAGGGACACAAACCGGCCTCCGCCGACTTGCTAACCAGTCAATTCGCAGGATAATTGAGAGAAATTCATCCGCATTTTCTTTCTCGGTCACTTGCCACAGGTGCGCGAGTATTCCACCCCACAGACGCACATCTTGCGCGCAAGCACCTGCGCAACGTTCTCTCTGCGCGCATGCGCTTTAGTTCTCAATACTGTCAGCGCGCATGCACCATATGCACCTCTGTCTACACTGGAGGCCGCGCATCTGAACTAAATTTCACATTGTAAGGGTTTTGGATGTGGGGAAAGTCATTTTCCTTCTCAAGAATGATGTTATGCATGCTCTAAATACTGCACCACTTAGACCCCTCAACTTATAAAGGGGATAGTCAAGCAAACATAGGCACTTAGGTGGATAAAAATCATTTTCCC
>ML780306.1:2472834-2485986 GCA_009831015.1 Picea engelmannii
GAACCCGTCAATGGGTTATACCTCAAGAAGTTTTATGCTTAAAAGTAGTCACACTACTTTAGGTCATTTTCTTTTTTCTAGTGTTTTTAATCTTTTTTCTCTCACCCCTCTCATCTAAACTATCCTTTGTTCTATTGACAGATTCTTCCTTCACCAGCCTACCACATTGGTTACACCAACGACGCCAGCCGTTGGACACAAAATCTCGCTTCGACAACTTGGGCTTTATACACCCCCTCACATGAAATGATCCATTCAAGTGGCATATGTTTGGGGTCAGCAACCAACAACCAAGCCGAATATACTGCTGTCATTGGCCTCCTAGCCGACGCCCAACGTCATCATATTCGTCACCTTAGCGTCTTCCTTGACTCTCAACTAGTCGTTCTCCATCTCAACAATGTTTACCGTGTACGCGATACGTGCCTCTTTCGCAAATACCTGCAGGTTAGATTATTATCTCGACATTTTGATTCCATTACATTTACACATATTCCAAGACAATTGAATCAAACAACAGATGAAATAGCTAACATGGTGTTAGATTGGCATATCTCACATCAAGCTACACATACATAAACATCTCATACATCCTGTCACAACATATAGATACAATAGGCATCATCATCATCAACATAAAACACATGTAAACACAACATTTGGATCTCAAAATATGTATACTCATATATATATATGGGCCTATCCGGCCATCCGAATGTTTACATACAAAAATACATCGGCCTGCAGGCCAGTGCCACATCTCGGTACAAAAATCAGCTCACCAGCCTATCAAAAAGATATACAAAATAAATCCATCAGGGTGCCTCTATCGCACCCCCAGCTGCTCCTCCCTCAGGAGGAGGTGGTGGCCCACCCCCACATGCCCCAGGCGGTGGTGGTGGAACACCTGCAGGACCCTCCTGCCCCGACGGCCATGGTGGCGGTAACCCTATGCACTGCTCCAGGAACCCCTCGTCTTGGATACGGATCCACATGCCCTCAGGCACGTCCTGTAACACTGTCTCCAAATGATGGCGTATATCATCAAAATCACCTCCGGCCGCCGCTGGAGGAGCGTGTGATGGCCCCGCACCAGGGTCATCAAATCGGTACCTCCTCACCGGTCTCTCGGGCTCTGCTGGTGCCCCCGTGGCCTCATCCCGCCGACGTCTCCCTCCACGCGGCGGTCTCTCTAGCTCTCACTGAGCCGACGCTCTCTGGAACTCCACCTCACGCCCGTGAGGTGCCAAATCTTCACATGCACAAAACAACCAACACACGATCATATCAGTATCTATCATCATAAAAATAAACGGGTATATCAAAAACACAACATAAATCCAAAGGTACAAAACTCAACATACCTCGGTCATCAAAAAACTCCCTAGGAGGCAATACCATGTCCGGGTCCCCCCGGAAGTCCACCCCAGCATAGGGGTATCAAAGTATGACCTGCGGCATCTGCCGCCAGATCTGTGTCGCCTGCATCGTGAAGTAGTGCCCGCCTACGCCACCACCGTGGTGAACCAAAATCTGAGACCACCGCCTCAGTCGAGGCTCTTGCGCCCACGGCGCCTCTAGAAGAACCCGTGGGCGCAGCATCAGCACCCTCTCCAGAAACCAAGCTACCAGGATAGAGCCGAAACAAAACTCCCCGGTACCTGTGGACCGACAACAGTCCAGCTGCGCGATCATCCACGCGTGCAGGGTCAAACCCCAGGAAAACCGCTCACGGCCCACCACCACTCTCTCCATCACCAGCAGCTGGCCACCATTGATACGTTGGGTCGCCAGTGACCCATACACCCGGACAATCATCGCCGCTATGCAACGATGCAACAGGGCATCTATACCGCTAATACTCACTACAGTCCCAGACATGTAGTGCTCACCTGAGCAATATCGCTTGGCGACCTCTGACAGTTGTTTACCGCTCGGCAGCACAGGCTCTGCCGATAGCGGTGTTCCCCGAAAGGGGAGCCCAGTCAAGAAATATATATCCTCCACCACAGTGAAGGGGATCTGCTCTCCTCGCATGAGGAAGCAGTGCAGATCTGGGCTCCACATCTGGAGCAGAAACTGGAGTAAGTACTCCTGTGCCCGTATCAACGGGCACTCAAATAACTTTAGCAACCCACTGGTTGCTAAAGCCACTCGAACTGCAGGCCCTGCATTGGCCACAACATCTCGCAACTGTGACCAGTCTCGCTCACGCCACCGCACATCCATGGTCACTGCTAGCCACCTGCACACAACACAGAGTCCTATATTAGCTTATGCAACCATCCAATGCATCAAAAAGGCTACTTTTTTACCCTAAAAACTTGCCTCTAAAGTGCGGTTTTACCACCCCCAGGCGCGCACACATGCGCACCTGTTCACTCTACAGGCGCGCACGTATAAGCGCCTATTTTTTCCCACAGGAATGCTTGTGAGCGCGCTTGTTCACCATACAGACACACGCTAGGGCACACCTGTCAACCCCACAGGAGCGCTCTGGTGCGTGCCTATTCACCCCACAGGCGCGCACTAGTGCGCGCCTGTCCACCTCACAGGTGCGCCCCTAGGGCGCGCCTTAAATTATCCCCCACGCGCATCAATGCGCGTGTATTCAGTGGACAGGCATGCACGTATGCGCACCTCCCACTGAATCGCCCATGCATGTGGGCCCACATCCTATGAAAAAACCCCTTAAACCCCCTGTACGGCCCCCCGTAACTACTCTGCCCCAAAATTGGAAACCTATTTCTATGCAGGATGATCAGACCACTAACCTGATACTCGCACACCGTCGATCGGATACCCCATGCTCCCTGAAACTCCAAATCTCCTCTACAATCTGCTTGTCCATTCACTGAAGCAGCATGTACAAATGAGGTGGCAATGTGGGCCCTACAACTATATATAGGCCTTTTTCCAAACTTCCACTCAACATTCCGGGAGCCCAAGGTGTCCATTTTTCAAATCGTCTTCATCCACGGGATCAGCATCCCGCCGCCTACGTCACGACTGTCCTTGGGTCACTTTTTTTTCGAAGCCCCCGGGGCGCCTTTTTTTCATATCATGGTCAGGTATGCATGCGCATGGTCACATTTGTCAAATACATGCTCATATCGTTGATTCTCTTCAGATATTGTTCACTTTGGGTATTTGGTTGTTATGTGCGCAGGTACTTGCTCATCGATCATCGACATCATCCCTTCAGGTATATATTCAGCACTGGCATGTAGTCTATCCCACTGTATTGCATTTACATTTCCAGTCACACCCTCTGATATTGGCCTTTAGGATCCTCATTCCCGACTCTGCAGTACCCACACCTCCATTTGCATCTTCGGTACTATAACCCGGTAGCATTCTCACCCACATGAGTTGTCCCATTCATAGCACCCTTTGGCACTTTTGACACTCATGCTTTTTTTCATTACCCTTTAGGGATGGGAGTCCCGATAGTCTTTCATCATGTCGTGAATCCGCCACATACTCTTTCTCTTCATTTTTCTAGCTTTCCTACATGGACTCCCGGGTTATCTCTTTATGGTTCTATTTTTTACCTGCACCTCCGCAGGATCATGAGCCCTTCATTTCATCCACAATCAGTTTGGCCATCTGCGAACCTACCCTCATTTCACATACCTCATACAGAAACTCACCAATGGGGCCCCCACCCTTCATCAGTTTCCTAAGACAATTCTTCCCTCCCTGGGGCACGCATTTCACACCGGGGCACCCGTTTCTGTATTTGTACTTTTTTCCCCAAAAAAGTATTCATTATTTATTGTACAAACACCTTTATTTCCAGTCATTACATTCTTTGTCATCACCGTTGGCGACTTGCTTTCTGTTGGCCACACACAACCCATGTCACCCTTGGTTGGAGCATTACTTATCATCTACCCTTTCCGACATCGTCCATATATTTAGAGTACTCCACAGGTCAGTTACCTCTACCCTCTAAATTTGTTCACCTTGTCCCGCCTCTGGCACAACTTAGCATCGGTCTTGTCATCCCCCTGACACTCGACCTTGTTACACGGTTGTGGCCACTGTTTCTCTCATACATCCTCCAGCCAAGGGAAGTCTTGAGTCATCCCACTTCTTGACTTCATCCATGTACCTCCGCCACTTCCTCACCTCAGTAGAGTCCACGGAGCCCTTTTTGCTTCTGGGAGTCGCGTCCCCCTTTTGTCGACATCAACACACTTTTCCAGAAGGGCGACAGTATCTTGATTCTCATTCTCTATTTTAATGAGAGATCTCGGACGGTACAGGGTGAAACACCATTGCTCCCTGCTGTTGTTGGCCCCCATAACATTCGACGCCAACACTCTCTCATGTTATGGTGGGTCTTACTTTGTGACTATTGCAGTTATTTTTGTCATTTGCCGAAGACCTCTGAACTTGGTAGGGCCATCAATGCCCACATCATCGTCGCTGCTTATTACCGGGATCATTTCCTATTATTCAGAGTATGTTCCTTTGCAGAACTATCTTCTGTCTTTATCATTACCTCCCCCTAGGGCACTACAGTTGTCTACACCAACACTTCCGTCATCTTTTTTCAGATTTACATAACACGAGCATGGGGCATGCCCACCTCGTTTGTACATAGTTGTATATTTTTCTGCACGTCTCTTAGAAGGTCGGGTTCTATCGGTTCCTTTTTTCTCCAACGGATCACTCTGAACAGTCCCACTATTGATCTCCCTTAAAACATCATTCTCAGTAGAAGAAACATTGATGGATTTCGGCTATACGTATGCTCCTAACCTCATCCATCAGGGGGCATCTGTTATCACCGAAATTTCGTCTGCACATGGCGACAAGAACTACGCATATTCAAAACAGAAATGAAGTCATTCATGGCACTGAATTAATTTCACAGCAGTCCAGAAGGGTCAAAAACTATACAAAGTAACCAAAAATTGAAGGGCGCTTCATAGTAGTTTGATGCGCGCGCACATGTGCAGGACAAGAATGTACTCTACGCGCATGCGCGCACGACGCGCGGTTGTCAACGACAAAATCCGTGCACCTTCTAAAATGACGCATTTATTGAATTGGTTGGCCTCTCAACCACTTACGGACCAGCTCCCAATCTGATTTGACTCCCAAATCCGAGCTGAATCCGCAGGATAGGCGGGTTAATGACCTAATGAAGCCCTAAAGAGCCCATTTTCACACTTTGAAGAGGTTACATAATCGCCCGGTGATCTGCTATAAAAAGGCATGAAGGAACATTGTTTTCGCAAGGAATTTCAGGTAGTGTTATGCTGCTGAGATTGTCAAGGGCTCATTCTTTGACGATAACACATTGGCAACATTTCATAGATCCATCCGCCTCTCCATTGAGTGGATGTGCTGGGAGTTCTTTCACCATCAGTCTCATTTCTTCGCATTGTAAGGAAAGCAAGTTTGTGAGGGCCTCAAGAGCCTTCCTTTGGGGGAAGAAGGAACCACAGTTCCCTTCCTTCATCGTGCTCTGGTTTCATCAATTGATCAGCTCAAAACCATTGGTGATATCAGTGTATTTTTGTGTTTATTGTTTCTTTATCCATATGTTCACAGTTTTAGTTTATTTTTGTTTAATTCTTGCTTGTAGTTTTATTTGTTTCCTCTAACCCTTTCCTCCACAGTTGTCATGCTCTGCAAGACCCAACAGGGCATGTAAGCACCCTCAATTTGCTCACCAGGTGACGAATTGGGTGCGAACACACTATAAGAAGCAGTGTAGATCCAAAATTGAGAAAAGGAAGGGATCTGAAGAAGATCCTTCTATAGAAGAAAATAAATCCAAGGAAGAAGGATGGGATGTGTACTTGTCTTCTTCAAGAACACATGCAAATCATGAGGCATGTTTGGTTGACTCAGGTGCATCCTTTCATATGAATACCCATAGGGAGTGGTTCTGTGAATATGAAAGGTATGATGGAGGTAATGTTTTCCTAGGTGATGAATAGAAACCCGGAATAATAGGACGAGGAAAATTCAAGTTGACGCCCATAGACCGAAGGATTAGAACACTATATGGTGTTCTTCACATCCCAGGTTTGACCATAAATTTGATTTTTGTAAGCAAAATGGACGATACAAGGGTAAAAAAAATATTTGAAAAGGAAACCTACAGGATGGTTCAAGAAGCAATTTTGTTGTTGAAGGGAGTTCGGTTTGGAACTCTTTATAAGATGCAAGGAAGCACTATTAGTTATGGGTTTAATATTTCCATTGTTCCTTATATTGGAGTTGAAGAAGAAATAACTCTTATAGTCTCTGGAGAAAAGGTTATGTTGTGGCATCAAAGATTGGGACATATCAGAGAGAAGGGTCTTCTACTACTACACGGTAAATGTATGGTTGAAGGTATGTCTAACTTCTCTCTGTATTTTTTTTTATGTGAACATTATGTATGTGGGAAGCATAATCGGGTAAGATTTCCCTTTAGTGCAACGAGGACAAAAGGAATTTTACAGCTAGTTCACAATGATGTGTTTGGACCTGTGTCGGTTCCATCATTAGGAAATTCTATGTACTTGTTTCATTTATAGATGTCTTCTCAAGGAATACTTGGATATATTTCCTCGGAAATAAATATGAAGACTTTGACAGGTTTAAAGAGTTTAAGGCTCTTTTTGAGAATCAAACAGAGAAAAGAATTAAGGTGTTGAGGATAGATAATGGTGGAGAGTTCTGCGGGAATGAATTTGAATAATTTTGTAAGAAGTGTGGTATAGTAAGACAAAATAATAATCCATATACACCTCAACAAAATGGATTTGCAGAATGGATGAGCATGATGTTGATGGAAAAATCAAGGTGCATGCTCAGTGGTGTCAGGTTAGGGAAATAATTTGGGGCAGAGGAAGTGGGTACTACATGTTACCTGGTCAACAGATCACCTTGATCAGTGATGGATGAAAAGACTCCACAAGAGGTATGGACTGGTAGGAAACCTTCTCTCACACATCTCAAGGTATTTGGTTGTGATTCATATGTTCATGTTCCAAAGGAAAATAGGAGTAATCTATATAAGAAGGATTAAAAGTGTATATTTATTGGATATAAATATGGTCTCAAAGGTTATAATCTTTGGAACCCAGATACTAAGAATGTTGTGTATAGCTGAGATGTGGTTTTTAGAAAAATGAAGGATGTTGTTAAACATGGAGTCCTACCAAGTAAGGAAGAACCAAATAAAATAGAGTTTGATTTAAAGGATGACAAATTAGACTATATAGAAGAACATGAATCATAAGAAGAATATCCTCATACTCCAGTATTGAGGAGATCAGTTCGACAAAGAAGGCTATCGGAAAGGTATACTCGATTTTATTTATGTTCAAATTTTTCTTTGTTAATTATTGATGATGATCCTAGAAAGCTCAGGAAAAAGGCCATGGATGAAGAAATGGAAGCCTTGGAGAAAAATGAGGCTTGGGATCTAGTGGAGTTGTCGGCCGGAAGAAATACCATTTGCAGAAAATGGGTATTTAAAAAGAAGTTGAATGCAAAAGGAAATGTGGAGAAATACAAAGCTCAGTTAGTAGCAAAGGGTTATTCCTGGGTTGAGGAAATTGATTTTGGTGAGATTTTTTCTCATGTTTCCAAGTTAACTTCTATAAGATTTATGTTATTTGTTGTTGTTGCATTTGATTTTAAAGTAGAACATATGGATGTGAAGAAAATATTCCTACATGGGGATCTTGAAGAAAAAATCTATATGAAGCAGCCAAAAGGATTTGTTGTGAAGGGAAAGAAGGAGCTCGTATGCAAGATGAAAAAGTCCCTGTATGGTTTAAAACAATCACCAAGGATGTGGTATCAAAAATTTGATACTTATATGATGGGATTTGGCTTCACAAGAAGCAAAGAGGATCATTGGGTGTATTTTAAATTAATTGGTGATAATTTGATTTATTTGGTCTTGTATGTGGATGATATGTTGTTGATAAGAAACAACAAGGAGATTATCGAGGATGTGAAAACTCATTTGTCCTCTAAATTTGTCATGAAGGATATCAGTGCTTCAAATTTCATTTTGGGCATGGAAATTAAAAGATATAGGAAAAAAAGGAAAATTTGGTTAAATCAAAGAAAATATGTCGAGACAATATTGCAAAGGTTTAATATGCAGGAATGTAAATTGGTCAAGGTCCCTATTCATGTTGGTTTAAATTTATATGAGGATCAGTGTCCCAAGACATATAAAGAGGAGGAGGACATGTCTTGCGTTCCATATGTGAGTGCATTTGGAAGTTTGATGTATGCAATGGTTTGTACTAGACCTAGCATTGCACATGCAGTGGGAGTTTTGAGCAGGTATATGCCAAAACCAGGGAAGGAGCATTGGACAACAGTAAAAAGGGTTTCTAGGTATTTGCATGGCACTGCTAGCTATGGATTGTGATACCAAGGAAGACCAGGATTGGACAGAGTGTTATACATACATGGATTTGTGGATGCAGACTGGGCTAGAGATCTGGATCATAGGAGATCTACAAGCGGGTATGTGTTTAACCTGTTTGGAGGAGAAATCAGTTGGATGAGAAAAAGACAGGTTGTAGTGGCACTTTCAACTACAGAAGTTGAATACATGGTATCCACTCATGCAAGTAAGGAAGCAATATTGTTACAAATATTGTGTTCAGGTATTGGATTGGTACAACAAGCTATAAGGATATATTGTGATAGTCAGAGTGCAATTTTTTTGGCGAAGAACCCGACTTATAATTCAAAGACAAAGCATATTGATATTCAATATCACTTTGTGAGAGACATGGTTGAAGAAAAGAAAGTGCCATTGATGAAGGTGGACACTTTGAAGAATGTTGCAGATTCATTAACAAAATTTGTGAGCATTGAGAATTTCTCTTCGTGTAGAGGATGCATGGGCATTGTTGCTCTGAATTGTTGACTATGTAACCCTATAACCCCTTGTATGCAAAGAAAACAAAAAATGGGAGAATGTTGGATATGTGTTAAATTCTTTGCACGGATAGTTATAGTGTCTGCTACATTACATCGAGCATGCATGGGGGTTGCAGGGGTTTGAGGGAAATGACCCCAATATTTGTTTTTCCTCAGGAAACATGTCGCATTTTGTCCTCGTTTTTCATGTTTCCTCGATTTTCGTGTCTATTGTTGGGAATGTTTTCGGCACATGTTTTTTACGATCGTTTTCTATTTTCGGTTAAGGAATTAGGGTTGTTGACTAATCCAGGTCACTGGGTTAGGTTTTTGGATGTTGTTGGATCATATATGTATATTGTGTTGTAAACAATGTATCACTATGAAAGAATATAGAATATGTTGGTTTTCCAGGGGAAAAATCTCTGTGTAATGTGTGTATTTTCCATTGTATATTTTCTATTCTTTTATTGAAAATCGATTTGTAGTAAAATATTGTACAAGGTTAAAATCTACATTTGGTATTAGAGATTTATTGGATTTAGGGGGACGCATTTTTGGTCAAGGGTTTGGCTCAGGACTGTGATAAGCCTTGTTATAGTGGGAGATCTGTGGTATTGTTTTTTTAGGTGAAAAGAAATGGAAAGAAATTCAAAAATGGAGATCGAGAAGTTTAATGGGAAAATGTTTGAGTTGTGGAAGTGAAATATGGAAAATCTGTTGATGGATATACATCAATGGATCGCGGTGGATCGAGGTACTACACCTATAGGAACTTCAACAAATGACTGTAAAAAGTTGGATAGGAAGGCAAAGAGCACAATCTGACTGTGTCTCTTAGATTCAATATTAATGAATGTGTTAGAGGAAGCTACGACCAAGGATTATGGGATAAGTTGGGGAATCTGTATCAGTCTAAGTGCCTAGTAAATAAAATTTTCCTAAGAAAGAAGTTGTATAACCTAAGCATGAGAGATGGAGACTCGGTGATAGAGAAGTTGAATGCCTTCAATACTGTCGTAACTCAGTTAGTATATGTTGAGAATAAAATTTCAGATGAAGATAAGTGTATCAGTTTATTGTGCTCTTTACCAGACTTGTGGGATAGTCTAGTTGTGGCCATAGGTAGTAATACAACTTCCTTGAATTTTGATGAAATTGTCTCATCCTTGTTTTCGAAGGAAATGAGATGGAAGAACATGGAGGGACAGAGAACAGATGCATTATTTACAAGAGGATGCTCCCAGGAAAGAAATAGATCTAAGTCATTAAGTGGGAGATCTAAGTCTAAGGGTAGATATAAATCTCCCAGAAAGTTTGTAAAGGTATGATGGATATAATCTTTGTTACAGTGGGAGATCTTTGGTATTGATTTTTCAGGAGAAAATAAATGGAGAGCAGTTCGAAAATGGAGATCGATAATTTTAATGGGAAACATTTTAAGTTGTGGAATCTCAAGATGGAATATCTATTGGTGGACAAAGATCAGTGGATCACAGTGGTTTCAGCTACTGCACATACAAGAGCTTCAGTAGATGACTAGAAATATGACTATGTCTCTCAGATTTAGTATTACTGAATGTGTTAGAGGAAGCTACAATGAAAGATTTATGGGATAAGTTGGGGAAGTTGTGTCAGTCTATGTCCCCAATAAATAAAATTTTATTGAGAAAGAAATTGTATAACCTGATGATGAGAGATGGAGACTCAGTGGTAGATCATTTGAACTCCTTTAATACCGTGGTAAGTTATTTAGTATCTGTTGAGATTAAAATTTCAGATGAAGATAAGTGTATCAGTTTACCGTGCTCTTTACCAGAATCATGAGATAGTATGTTTGTGTCCATAGGTAGTAATACAACTACCTTGAAGTTTGATGAAGTGGTATCATCCTTGTTGGAGGAGGAGATGAGACAGAAGAACATAGAAGGACATAGCACATATGCATTATTTGCAAGATGATGCTCCTAGGAAATAAATAGATATAAGTCCTCAAGTGGGAGATATAAGTCTAAGGGTAGATATAAATCTCCTGGAAATTTTGTAAAGATATGTTGGAGATGTGGAAAACAAGGGCACTACAAGAAGCATTGTAGATCCAAAATTGAGAAAAAGAAGGGATCTGAGGAAGCTCCTTCTACAGAATAAAATACCTCCAAGGAAGAAGGAGGGGATGCATACTTGGCTTCTTCAAGCACGCATGTAGATCATGAGGCATGGCTTCTTGAATCAGGTTCATCCATTCATATGAATCCCCACAGGGAGTGGTTCTATGAATATGAAAGTTATGGTGGAGGTAATGTTTTCCTAGGTGATGACTCGACAACCAGAATCATAGGTGTTATCACTGAAATTTTGTCTGCACATGGTTACAAGAATTCAGCATCATCAAACAGTGATGAAGTCATCCATGGACCTGAATTAACACCAAAGCATTCATAAAGGGTCAAAAACTATACAAAGTAGTGAAAAGTTGAAGGGTGCTATGAAGACACTGGGCGCACGTGCACATGCATGGAACATGAATGCAGAAATTGTGCACATGCACACGATGCACGACTATTATCGCAAAAAGTCGCGCACCTGAGAAATGACGCATTTATGAGAGTGGTCGGCCTTCCACCCACTTATGGTTCAACTCCCAAGCCGATTTGACACTCAAATCTGGACTTTATTTGACTGGATGGTTGGTCAAAGACCTAGAAATGCCCTAATTAGACTCTTTACACACTACAAACTAGTTGAACAATAGCTCAAAGGAATGATATAAAAAGGCCATGGATACACTTCATTTTTCAAGGAATTCAAAGCAAAGTTATTCTGTCATTATTCTCTTGAGGACTCTATCCTTTCCAAGAGTATATTTTCATCATTCCATTGGGAAATCCATCTCACCCCTTGAGTGGATTAGCAAAGAGTTCTTTCACCATTTTCATTTTTATTTGTTGTAAGAAGAGCTTACTTGTGGGGGTCCAAGAGCCCTCCCTTGGAGGAAGAAGGGACTCATAGTCCCCTTGCTTCTCGGTGTTTTCTTTCACTAATATCAGCCTTATCATTGGTGACATGGGTCTCATTGTTCTTTTTGTCTCTATGTCCCTATGCATATAAATTTAGTTGTTATTTCATTTCTTAGTTTAATTCTTAGTTGTTGTTTTATATTTCTTTTTCTAACTCTTTTTCTTGCAGCTGTCCTGCTTAGCAAACCTAACTGATCTTGCAAGCACCTCTATTTTTCTCACTAAGGTGACAAAAGAGGTGCAACAAATTGGCGACTCCACTGGGGAAAGGTATCAATTTCCTACCCCATTTGGGTTTTTCTTTCTCTTCTTTTAGTTTGTTTAACTTGTAGGTGCACTAACCGACCTAGGCCGACCTGCCAATCAGCCAATTCCAAGTTGAATTGAGAGAAATCCATCTGGATTTTTCATTATCGGTTGTGTGTCACATATGCACGGGTTTTTAGGCCCACAGACACGCATCGTGCGCACATGCACTTAAGTCACAACTCTTTTCTACGCACGTGCGCTTATTGACTTTTCTCTGTTCGCGCACATGCGCTCTGTGTGCCTCTGTCTCCACTAAGACCCGTGCATCTGTGAAAAAATTCACATTGTAAAGTTGTTGAGATGTGGGGAAGGCCATTTTCCTTCTTAAAAATTATTTCAAGCATGTTTTAAAGCTTCTCCACACTTAGTCCCCTCATCATATAAAGGGGTTAGTCAAAAACACATAGGCACTTAGGGGGTTAAAATCAATTTCCTCTTTTGCTTTCATTTTCACCACATGGATGGCTTGTTTCGACTCACAATATAAGTTGGAAATCATTTTTAATCACATTTAACTTGCATTGGTACTATAAGTTGAGTAACAATCGCTTAGTATGCTCTTCTCTCGCACCTCCAAGCGGTCTTGAGAATCAGAAAAAGATTGTGAAACGATTTCATCTCCCTTAAAAACATTAAAACCTTTAGGAGAGGACAACAACCCTTCTTGGGACTCCTCTTAGTTTACTTTTTCAAACACATCTTAATATTGTAACGGGCCCATACATGCCCACATGCTACAAATATAGAATAGTGTTGAAATTTGCTTTCTTAGATCAAATCACTAGGGAAGTTTAAAGGTTTTGTAACGGGCCCATACATGCCCACATGATCAATCTAGGATAGTTTCAAAGATTTTCTTAGATTACATCACAATAGGTAGTTAAAGGGATAGTAACGGACCCACATGTCCACATGCTAGCTT
>ML780306.1:2486036-2504539 GCA_009831015.1 Picea engelmannii
AGGTGACATCTAATTCACTAAAAATTGGCACACTTTCACTCACACAAAAAAGTCACTTATCACTCACATAGCTTCTTCTTGAAACGTGGAGGTCAAAGTAAGTTTCCTCCAAAGGGATTCCGAAAACACCCCACCCTTTTCTTCACAAAACTATCCACTCCCATTTTAATCAATGAGGTTGGTTTACACCCCCAACCTCTCAAAACAACTACATCTAAAATATTTCTAAAAACTCACTAAGTTTTCCTCCACAGGAGGTGACAAAATAAATTTTTTAGTCTAGGTAGGATTTCGGGGATAGGCATCCAAATAACTCCCCGTTATCTGGTTCTCACATTGTCAAAACCATAGAAGTTGTAAAATAGGGAACTGAAAATCCTCCAAGTCAAGTGTTCCTAACACCATAAGGTAGGGAGATACTCATGAAGGGTTGAAGGCCAAGGTCCGGTTTTTCTGTGCATCCCCCCTTGAGGCACCCACCTCTTAGATGGGATCCAACCAGTGACCCATTTCTTAGGCCGAAAATCTAAATGTCGCACTCTGACCGAGGTACCTAGTGACCAAACTTTAGGACATCTACCCAGGTGGAAATTGTGGGATGTAATTGCACCTTGATTGGATTTTGTGTGGCTATTGGGAAATATCGCCAGCTCTTTTGGGATATTCCCCCTTTACCCCTCATTATAACCAATTATTTCATCCTTCACTAGTTTATCTTCAGTGACTTCAAACCCCACTGTTGAGTACTATTGGAAGGTCCAATGCTATTTGAGAGGAAGGACATTACGTCTTCTAGGACACGAGCATTTGTTTTCTTTTGATTCCCCATGTGGACAACACCCACTTACCCATATATATTCTTCTTTTTCAAAAAAAAAAATATGTATGATGCACCTCTGATTACAGTTTGATTTGGATATATATTTTGTGTAAAATTCAACGTTTGCAATTCAAAGGCTCTTGTTTCTTTATTACTCTCACCACCATTTGCACACATTCACACAAGTAGTCAGACATCATAGGGGACCCATAGAATCCCCGTCATTCACAACGCTTGCTAAAGCTCCCTCCTATCTTAGGGGCAGTGTCTGGTCTTGTTGACTCATCGACACCACCTTCACAAACTCCTGTGAGTGCTACTGTTTTAGGATCAACTTTGCTTGGTTCTACATTACTTAGGTCCACTTCCCAAGGTCATTCTTCCACTCACTCTCCTTTACATAGAAGCGGGGGACCAACTTCCTCTCAAAGGGGAAGCACCAACCCACCTAGACCCCCTCAAGGGTCAGGTTCAAAACACACTCACACCATGGCCGGAGTTAATCCTCCCCCCCCACTACAGATGCCATATTTGTCCTCTCTCAACATACCAGATCTAAGAAAACTCACCAACGATCCTATATTAAATGCTCCCACATGGCCTGCAATGCCCACCAAACTACCTTCGGACATACCAAAGTTTGAAGGAAAGGCAGGTGACGATCCTGCCAACCATGTCATGACCTTTCACCTATGGTGCTCTTCCAATAGAATTATGGATGATTCCATTAGACTGCGATTATTTCAATGCACACTCACTAGCCCATTGACCAAATGGTATGTAGAAGAAAAATCTGGGTCCCACACAACTTTTGAGTCCTTGGCCAAAGCATTCTTGACCTTCTTCCAATTACCAATACACCACGACAATGGTCTAGAACTACTTTATAATTTCAAACAAACCTCATCCACACATATCATTGACCACATTCACGAGTGGTGTAGGCGATGTAGTTTGTGAAAAGTAGAAACCACCAAGAAACAGTGTCTCGACTGGTTTCTTAGATCACTTGTCTCTCTCCTCGGTAAGGATGTAGCTTCCACCTTCCCTCAATCTGAAGAGGTAGCCATCAGTAAGGCTCAACAATATGACCTCATCTATGCATAGTCAGGGTACTTATACACTGTACTTCCTGATCTTCCAAAACCTGTGTCATTTGGCCAAGACAAACCTGGGATGTCTCACTTAGCAGACGGACTGATTGGTACCACCACTCACCATGGTCCACAACCCCAACCACCATCGATGTATGGAACACCTCAATACCCATCGGCATACATGGGCACTCCTTATTAACCCCCACCCCCTTATCAACAACCATACCCTGTTGCTTTACCTCCACCCATCAGTGGACCACCACCGGCACCCCCCATACATCCACCTCTTCAAGCAAACTCTGGTACCCCCTCTACTTTAGTTTATAGTAATAGTGAAAGCACTATGCCTTCCTATGTACCTTATGGTTCTTTACCACCACATAATCCATACTTCCCATTTCCTGGTCCCCCACAATCCATGTTTCCCCCACATCCTCATGCGAGGGTGAATTTTGTTCAACCCTCTGTCGTTCAGCAATACCAAAATTTTGAACAACGGAATACGGCCAATCCGACCCATCCATCGAACAATGCCAAAAGTAAAGGATGAAACAGGAACAACAACAACCCAGGTCAAGGTGGGAATCAACCCCAGTAGAACCAATCCACTGGGGGCAACCAGAACCAAGGGAATCAAAACCCCCAGGGGGGCAATAATAATAGGCTCCAAGGGAGAAATAACAATAATGTTAAAACCAATTTCCCTTGTTCCCTTTGTGGTGAGTTCATCCATTACACTCATCATTGACCCAAAATCGTTGATTTCAAATGGTTGAAAGACTCTGGCAGTCTTCCCCATCCTCCAGCACCGCCTGCCCCTCAACAGGCACCACAACAATACATGCAACAACCCCCTCCTGCCATGCTGCAGAATCCTATTCCACATCAAGGTGTGATAAACACCCAACAGGACACACAACATCCCCCACCTCAGGTAGGACAATACCTCAACCCCAACAATCCAGCAGATCACACAATTCTCCTCACTAGTGAGGAAGAAATCCTTCTGCAAACACGTAATCGTTAGTATCATGCACCCTCTGAGTCTCCTCCCATCCCTCTAGAGACAAATCCTACATTGACGGGACCCCCATTGGTGATTCCTCGCCCTACCACCGAGCCACCTCTTCACATCCCTCGCATCCCATTGCGCAGGAATGTCCACAACCCATAGGCTAGGGCAGCTCATAACTATAGTTTGGTAGACGACTTAGCACAATCCTCGGCTGCCATGTTAGTTTTGGAAGTCCTCCAGACTTGTCCCACTCAGCGGAAATCATTAATTTCTGCTTTGGGGCAGTCGACCCCGCAGATACTCGACTCATTACCTTTTATCTTAACAGCAGAGAACCTCGCCTTCCCTCCTTGATCGCTTTTCAAATACCAGTAAAAATACGGAACATCACAGTTCATCGGTGTATCATCGATGAAGGTGCATCTACATGCATTATGTCCAAAACTGTATGCCAGAAGCTTGGTTCCCCCTAACTCATACCCTCTACCATCACCTTACGAGCTTATGACGGATGACCATCATCTCCTGAAGGGCTCTTCCAAAATTTCCCCGTCGAACTCGGGGGAAAGACTATTCTCATCGACATCGAAGTTATTGATGCCCCACTCGATTATAATATCTTGTTCATTCGTAGCTACATGTACGCTATGAAGGCAGTGGCATCTTCCGTCTTTCGGACAATGATGTTCCCTCACAATGGGAAGATCATTACTATTGACCAAGTTTCACATTACGAGCCTAATCCATCTGCCAACATTGATAACATTCTTCCTCTCATCTACACGAGCCACGATGCATACCCACTCGTCGAGATGGGACCTGGAATTTTCAAAGATCCATCATTGTTAGGAACTTACCATGGAGCACCACCACTCCTTCATCCTTCCAATCAAGTATGTGTCGTATCATCTAACGGAACTCACACAAAGGATACCCTTCCTCCTACAGAGGCTTCTATCATATCTAACGTCCCACTCGTCGCAGAACTCCCCCCTCAAGAACCTCCTCCACACTCGTTGACCCCACCAGTCCACGATTCCACCTCTCCCCAAGGACATATCCTAGTTTGGGAGACAGTTCCCCAAGCCATCACCCAAATTTCCTTCTTTTACCCTCCACCAGGCATCGAAGATTTCTAGGTAGCCTCAAGGCTCACCCTACCTAATATGGTGTTAGCAATCCCAGATTGGTATTTACACCCACCAGAGATGGTCCCTCGACCATCCCTTCTCCCCCAAAAAGAAGGAATCCCCATGACGATTCCCATACTTACTCCCACCACACCCCCACTCACTAACCCCCCTGCCATAGTTCGGAGAAGGAGAAAGAAGAAGGATCCCACAACTCCACTTCCTCCATGCATCCAACCTCCTTGCGCACTATGTGAGAAAGAGGGACACCAAACCAACAACTTCCCATCTCTACCAGAGTTACGGAATTTGATTCCACTCAATCAAACTCCCCCAACACTCGCCACTATAGCCAGTCCTACCACTACCACCCCCCATTCCAGTAGTAAAGGGTTGCAGACCAAATTCTCTTCCGCTATATGTTCAGAATATGGCCATTATACCCACCATTGCCCAACACTGCCATGCTTTTGGCAGACATTAGCCACAGTACGCCAGAGCTTCCATAGCAACCCCAGTCCTGCTACATCCTCCTCAACAAATATTACTGACATCCGTTATGTCACCACTTCAGTCAATGAACGTATGAGATGCCCTTTCTCTCTATGAGACTCATTAGATCATTTTACATACCAGTGTCCTATGATCCTTTATTACAGGCAACGCTAATTGACCCTGCTTCAACGGCCCGCAGAGTTGATAATTGACATTACCTCATCACTAGAGGATCTTCATGTCATTTCTCCCAAACCCGAGACCCTTCCAACGCCTCCATGGTTCTTAGATGACTTATCTGAGGATTCACCCCCCAATCCCCCCAACTCTCCCGCTCATTCCCCTATGAACATTTTACACCCAACTACCACGGGTACTCTTCAGTACTTCAATATCTGGTTTATGTCGAGCGAACCCTCACCATCTCCTAGCGTTGTTCCCCCTGTTTCTTCCTCACCAGGGGGCAACCACACGACAACCGTCACCGATATCACTCCTCATGACCCCTTGTATTCCCGTCACTTCCATTGTGACGAAGAAATACTTGAAGAGTTAAACCACCCAGACTTCCCCTGGGATGTGTTGCACCACCGCACCCTCTTATTTCCATAGGAATCATGCACGCCTCCTAACCAAAACCCCATCTACGCAGTCGAAACCAAAGATTTTATCCCATCTGGGCCTATCGACTGGTTCAAAAACCCCATTCCTGCCCCTGATTCTTTTGAAGAAGGCAACATGGCCAACATTTCCCCAACCATTTAAATCGACATTTCCATCAAAAATGTGATTGTCGAGGAAATCACCATTGGAGTTGCTTGCACTCCTCAGGAAATTGTTTCCTATAAAACCCTCTTCCAGGAATATCGGGATATTTTTGCCTGGTCATACACGGAAATGCTTGGCCTTGATCCCTCTATCGTTGAACATCGCATCGACACCTGGCCCGACATTACACCAGTTCGTCAAAAACAACGACCGCTACACCCATCCAAAGCAGCGGCCATCAAAGCCAAAATTGACAAATTACGCGTTGTCGGTTTCATTTACCCCATCGCCTATACCTCATGGGTTTCCAACCCTATACCCATTAACAAAAAATAGGGCACTATCTGCATTTGCACATACTTTCACGATCTCAATCACACATGTCCCAAAGACAACTTTCCAACGCCTTTCATCGATCAAATTATCGACGAATGCGTAGGCCACAAGGCTCTATCCTTTATGGATGGATTCTCTGGTTATAATCAAATTCAAACTCACCCCGCCGATCAATATAAAACCTCATTCACTACCCCTTGGGGTACTTTTGCATATTTCATCATGCCTTTTGGGTTAAAGAATGTCTTCGCAACTTTCCAATGGGCTATGACATACATCTTTCACGATCTAGCTCATATCATCCTTGCCTACTTGGACAACCTCATAACTCGATCCAAGAAACGCACCCAACATCTTGATGATTTATGAATCATCTTTCAACGATGTCATCAGTACAACATCTGCTTGAATCCTCTCAAGTGCATGTTCTGTGTCACCGCAGGGTGCCTCCTTGGCTTTATCATTTCCCAAAGCAGTATTACCGTGGACCCCCTCAAATTCCAAGCTATCACCGAAATTCCACCTCCCCGGAATTTGCATCAACTTCAAAGCCAACAAGGCAAAGCTAACTTTCTACGACGGTTTGTCCCAGACTACGCCATACGCGCACACAGTTTCCTTTGCTTACTACATCATGACATCCCATTTCACTGGGACGACCATGCCCAACAGTCATTTGACGATCTTAAAACAACACTCTCCAACGACGTGAAATGACCATGTCCAATTAGTGCACCTGACTACAATCGCGACTATATCCTCTACATATCAGCATCAGTTGTATCAGTAGCAGGAGTTCTCGTCCAACTAGGTGATGAAAATCATGATCATGTTATTTATTACATTAGTAAAAACCTCTCAGGGCCATCCTTGAAGTATAAACACGATGAGAAACTTGCTCTTACAGTCATCCTCGCAGTCCAAAAACTGCACCACTACATTCTGCTTCGCACAACAAAGGTCGTAGCAGATTCCAACCCTATGTAGTACTTTCTCAGTCGTCGGCAAGTTAACGACAAATTTGCTGGATGGATCGTTATCCTTCAGGAGTACGACCTTGAGTTCTCAACACCTAAGAGTAAGAAGGCCCTCGTTCTCGCCGAACTTGTCACGACCCTCCCCTCTGACACCACCAGTACCCCCGTCAACACTGACTTTCTCGACGAACATCTCTTTTACATCACTTTGGATTATCCTTGGTACAGTGACCTCCTCGTCTACCTCCAAACTCAAAAGTTCAGTAACTACCTTTCACGAGATGATCGTCGTCATATTTTCCATCAGGCCCCCTGCTACCTCCTCATCGGAGACATCCTATACCTGTGGGGAGTCGACACCATTCTTCGTCGATGCCTGACTATTGACGAGGTCGATAGAGTCTTAAACGACTGCCACAGTAGCGCATGTCGGGGCCATATTTCGGGCATATCCACTGCTCAGAAGATTATCCGAGCTGGTTACTTTTGGCCTACCTTGTTTCACGATTGCATTCACGTTGTGAAACGATGTGAGCAATGTCAGCTCTACACCAATAAATCCCGAGCTCCCCCCGCTCTTCTTCATCTCGTCATCACTGCTGACCCTTTTTGTAAATGGGGCATCGGCTTCATGACTTGTAATCCCCCCTCCAACAATGGTCACAAATACATTGTTGTCGCCGTCGATTACTTCACCAAATGGGCAGAAGCTATGCCCACCTTCAACAACACCGCTGACACTGCAGCGCGTTTTTTCTTTAACCACGTCATATCCTGCTTTGGAGTACCACTCCAACTCATTTTCGATCACGTGAAACACTTCGATAATGAGATCTTCATCGAACTCTCATCTCGGTTAGGATTCTCTCACGAGTTTGCCTCACCATATTACCCTCAGTCGAACGGACAGGTCGAAGTAGTTAACAAGGTCCTCAAGACCATGTTACAGTGCACGGTTAATAAACACAAAACCAATTGGCACCATATGTTATTTTCTACGCTATGGGCTTACCGTACGGCTGTGAAAATAGCTATTGGTTTCACACCATTTCATCTAGTCCATGGGGTTGAGGCCACTCTTCCCATCGAGTGTGAAATTCCCACCTTACGCATCGCAATTGAGCTATTACCCGACACTTCTCCAATGGAGCAGCGCTTGCTAAACTTAGAGTCTCTGGATGAAGATCGTCGATCTTCATTACAGAACAACAAGGCAGCTAAAAAATGATCCAAGGCTACCTTTGATCGACATGTCAACCTTCATTCATTTCGTGAAGGCAACCTTGTCCTGGCTTACGATATCGCTCATGATACCTTTAGCCATGGAAAATTCGAGTCACTATGGCATGGCCCATACATTATCCAACATTGCCTCACCAAAGGTGCATACATCTTGGCCTCCCCCGAAGACCTCTCTCTCAACAAACCCGTCAACGGGTTGTATGTAAAGAAATTTTATGCTTAAACATAGTCATTCTACTTTAGGTTATTTCTTTTATAGTGTTTTTAATATTTTTTTCCCTCCCTCACATCTAAACTATCATTTGTGCTATTGACAGATGCTCCCTCCACCTGCCTACCACATTGGTTACGTCGACGGCGCCCGTTGTTGGACACAAAATCTCCGCTTGGGCTCTCTACACCCCCTCACATGAAATGCTCCATTAGAACGGCATATGTTTGGGTTCAGCGACCAATAACCAAGCCGAATACACTGATGTCATCGGCCTCCTGGCCGATGTTTAGCATCATCATATTTGTCACCTTAACATCTTTCTCGACTCTGAACTAGTCGTACTCCAGCTTAACAATGTGTACCGCGTCCACGATCCTTGCCTCTTTGGCAAATACCTGCAGGTTAGACTTTTATCTCGACATTTTGATTCCATTACATTTACACATATTCCAAGACAATTGAATCAAATTACAAATAATCTAGCTAATATTGTGTTAGACTGGCATATACCACATCAAGCTACCTCTACACATACATAAACATATCAACAACTTGTCATCGCATATATAGATTAGACATCATCAATACATTAACAAAAAACATGTAAAACACCACATAGATTTCAAAATGTATACTCATGTATATATCGATAGGTCCGCAGTGCCATCCAAATGTTTACATACAAAAATACAACTATCCGCAGGCCAATGCAGCACCTCGGTACAAAATTGTCTCACCAGCCTATATACAAAAAATACATCAATACATAGAGCACCAGTCACGGTGCCTCTAGAGCACCACCGCCTGCCCCTCCCTCAGGCGGTGGTGGTCCACCCCCTACCGGTCCCTCTTGCCCCGACGACAGTTGTCTGGTCATCGCAGCACCAGCCACTGCTACTCATCGTACTACGACCCTCCATGGCGGTGGAACCCCCACACACTGCTCCAGGATATCCTCATCCTGGATGCGAGACCATATTCTCTCAGGAACATCCTGTAACACCGCCTCCAGACGACGGAGTATGTCCTCAAAATCTACTACGGCAGCCGCTGGAGGAGCATGTGATGACCCAACACCTGGGTCATCAAACCGGCGTGTCCTCGCTGCCCTCTCCGGATCAGCTGGTCACACCACGACATCCTCACACCAACGTCTCTTCCCCCATGGCAGTCTCTCTGACTCCTAACGAACTGACGCTCTCTGCAACTCCACCTCGCACCCGCGAGGTTCCACATCTGCACATACAAACAAGCAAAAAATAGTATCGGAATCTATGTCATATACTTATGTCATGCTATCTCAAAAACACAAAAACATACATATCAACATCATCAACATACCTCGGCGGTCAAATACCTCCCCTGGAGGTAGCACCATGTCTGGATCCTCTCGGAAGTCAACCCCGGTAGGGGTACCGCAATATCACCTGCGGCATCTGCCGCCATACCTATGTCGCCTCTACAGTAAAGAAGTGGCCACCCTCGCCACCACCATGGCGAAGCAACACAGTCGACCACCGCCTCAGCCGCGGCCCTCACGCCCCAGGTGCACCCAATAGAATCCTAGGGTGCAACATCGACACCCTCTCCAGAAACCAGGCCACCAAGATGGACCCGAAGGCAAACTCTCCCGTATCCATGGATCGACAGTGATATAGTTTCCCTACCATCTTGGCATGCAGTGTAAGCTCCTAGGCGAAGTGCTCTCCAGCGAACACTCTCTCCATCACCATCATCTGGCCACCACTGATCCGCTGCGTCGCCAGCGAACCATAAACTCTCACAATCATCGCTGCTATACAACGATGCACTAGGGCATCCATCGCCCCAATGCTCACGATTGTGCCAGACATATAGTTTGGCCTGGAACAGTATCTCCACCCAACCATCGCTAGTGGCGTATCCCTCGGTAGCACCGGCTCCACCGGTAGGGGCGTTCCCCAAAATGGGAGCCCAGTCAAAAAATAAACATCCTCCACCACAGTGAAGGGAATCTTCTCTCCCCGCACTATGAAGCAGTGCAGGTCTGGACCCCACATCCAGATAAGAAATTCCAGGAGATACTCCTGTGCCCATATCAATGGGCACTCAAAAAACTTCAGCAGCCCACAGGCTGCCAAAGTAGCTTGTACACCTGGCTCCTCAATAGCCATGGCGTCTCGCAGCTAGGACCAATCCCACTCTCGCCAACCAATAGGCATCGTGCACAACGCTCACCTGCAACACATAAAACTGTCCTAAGTCAGCCACATAGACAATCAACAACCTCAAAAAGACAAGTTTTACACCCGTCAACCTTGCCTCCATGATGCGATTGTTTAACCCACAGGCGCGCACATGTACACCTTTACACCCCAGAGGCACGCACGTGTGCGCGCATGTTCACTACACAGGCATGCACGTGTGTGCACCTGTTCACTACACAGGCGCGCTCTCAGGCGCGCCTGTTCACTCTACAGGCACACACATGTGTGCGTCTGTTCAACCGACAGGCGCGCACATGTGCGTGCCTGTTCAGCCAACAGGCGTGCCCATAGTGCACACCCTCTACCCCCTTACCAACGCTCCCATGCATGCCTATCCGGTGGACAGGTGCACATGCATGCGTGCCTACTACCAGATCACCCGTGCATGTGGGGCCCACACCCATAAACACTCCCTGTACGACCCTCCATACAACCCCTGCCCAAAAATGAAACCCTAATTCTATGCAGGATGATTAGACCACTAACCTGATGCTCACGGGTCCTCGCGGATGCCTCGTCCTCCCAGAATCTCACAATCTCCTCTGAATGCTTCTCATCCAATCACTATAGCAGCAAGTACAAATGAGGTGGCAATGTGGGCCCTACAGCTATATATAGGCCTTTTTCCCAAACTTCCACTCACCATTCCGGGAACTCCAGGCGTCCATTTCTCGATCCGTCTTCATCCATGGGATCAACATTCCGTCATCTACATCACGATAGTCCCTGGGCCTCTTTTCATCCTGAGCCCCCGGGACGCCATTTTTCATACCCTGATCAGGTACGCATGTGCATATTCACACTTATCAAATACATGCTCATATATTCGATTATCTTCAGATATTGTTCACGTCGGGTATTTGGTTTTCATGTGTGCAGGTACTTGGTCATCATACATCGACACAACCCCTTCAGGTATATACTCAGCATTGGCATGTAGTCATTCCCTCTGAATCTCACTTACATATCCAGTCACACCCTCTGACATTTTCCTCTAGGATCCCCATTTCTGGCTCTGCAGTACCCACACCTCCATTTGCATATTCGGTACTGTCACCCGGTAGCACTCTTACCCACATGAGTTGTCCCATTCATAGCACCCTTTTGCACTTCTGACACTCATGCTGTTTTTCAAAACCCTTTAGAGATGGGAGTCTCGATAGTCTTACATCATGTCACGAATCAACCCCATACTCCTCCTCATTTTGCTAGATTTCCCAACAGATTGCCAGATTATCTCTCCACGGTTCTATGGTCGGGTTTCTCCTCCGTAATAGCATGAACCCTCCATTTCATCCACAATCTGTTTACCCATCTGCAAATCTGCCTTCATTTCACCTACCCATGGGGCTCCCACCCTCCATCAGTTTTCCGAGCAAATTATGCCCTTCCCGGGCCAACCATATCACATGGGGCACCCGTTTCTGTATTTGTACACTTCTCCCCAATTATTCGTTATTTATTGTACAAACGCCTTTATTTCCAGTCATTACATTACCTTTTTGTCGTCACCTTTGGTGACCTGCTTCCCTTTTTTGGCCAATCGCAACCCATGTCACCTTTGGTTGGAGCACTACTTATCATCCACCTTTTCCGGTAGAGTCCATATCTTTAGAGTACCCCATAGGCCACTTACCTCTGCCCTCTGAATTTTTTCACCTTGTCCCGCCTCTGGCACAACTTATCCCCGGTCTTGTCGTCCCCCTACCACTTGACCTCGTTGAACGGTTGCGGTCACTTTTTATCTTACATCTACTCCAACTAAGAGCAGTCTTGAGTCTTCCTACATCTTGACTTCGTCCATGTACCTCCTCCACTTCCTAACCTCACCTAGTATATTTCATGAAGCCATTTGCTTCTGGGAGTCGCGTCCCCCATTTTTTGTCGACATCAACACAGTTTTCCAAAAGGGCGACAATATCTTTATTCTCATTACCCACCCAATGAGAGATCTCGGATGGCACAGGGTGAAACACAATTTCTCCCTGCTATCGTTGACCCCCATAACATTCGACATCAACAATTTCTCATGTTACGGTGGGTCTTACTTTGCGACTATTGCAGTTAGTTCTTTCATTTGCCGAAGACCTCTGAACTTGGCTGGGCTATCAATGCCCACATAATCGGTGATACTTATTACCGTGATCACTGCCTACTATTCAGAGTATGTTCATCCACAGAATTGTCTTCTGCCTTTATCATGACCACCCCCAAGGGAACTACAGTTGTCTACACCAACACTTCATTCCTCTTTTTGAGTTACCTGACACGAGCATGGGGCATGCCCGCCTTGTTTGTACACAGTTTTCTTTTTCACACACCTCATGGAAGGTTGGGTTCTACTGGTTCCTTTTTCCCTCCAATGGATCGCTCTGGACGATCCCACCATTTCTCTCTCTTACAAAAACATTCTCAGTAGAAGAAACATTGATGGATTTCGGCTATACGTATGCTCCTAACCTCATCCATCAGGGGGCATCTGTTATCACTAAAATTTCTTCCGCACATGGTTACAAGAATTCATCATCATCAAACAGTGATGAAGTCATACATGGACCTAAATTAACACCAAAGCATTCATAAAGGGTCAAAAACTATACAAAGTAGTGAAAAATTGAAGGGCGCTATGAAGACACTAGGCACGCATGCACATGTGTGGAACATGAATGCAGAAATCGTGCACATGCGCACGATGCGTGACTGTTATCGAAAAAAGACGTGCACCTGAGAAACGATGCATTTATGAGAGTGGTCGACCTCCCACCCACTTATGGTTCAGCTCCCAAGTCGATTTGACACTCAAATATGGACTGGATTCGACTGGATGGCTGGTCAAAGACCTAGAAATGCCCTAATTAGCCTCTTTACACACAATAAACTAGTTGAACAATAGCTCAAAGGAATTCTATAAAAAGGCCATGGATACACTTCATTTTTCAAGGAACTCAAAGCAAAGTTATGCTTCCATTATTCTCTTGAGGAATCTATCCTTGCCAAGAGTATATTTGCATCATTGCATTGGGAAATCCATCTCACCCCTTGAGTGGATTAGCAAAGAGTTCTTTCACCATTTTCATTTTTATTTGTTGTAAGAAGAGCTTACTTGTGGGGGTCCAAGAGCCCTCCCTTGGAGGAAGAAGGGACTCATAGTCCCCTTTCTTCTCGGTGTTTTCTTTCACTAATATCAGCCTTATCATTGGTGACATGGGTCTCATTGTTCTTTTTGTCTCTATGTCCCTATGCTTATAAATTTAGTTTTTATTTCATTTCTTAGTTTAATTCTTAGTAGTTGTTTTATATTTCTTTTTCTAACTCTTTTGCTTGCATCTGTCCCGCTCAGCAAACCCAACTGAGCTTGCAAGCACCTCTATTTTTCTCACTAAGGTGACGAAAGAGGCGCAACAATAGGACGAGGAAAATTCAAGTTGAGGCTCATAGATGGAAGGATTAGAACACTACCTGGTGTTCTGTTCATCCCAGGTTTAGCCATAAATTTGATTTCTGTAAGAAAAATGGACAATGCAAGCGTAAAAACAATATTTGAAAAGGAAACCTTCAGGATGGTTTCAGTAGAAATGGTGTTGCTGAAGAGAGTTCGGATTCAAACTCTGTATAAGATGCAAGGAAGAACTATTAGTGATGGGTGTAATGGTTCCATTGTTCCTAATATTGGAGTTGAAGAAGAAAGAACTCCTACAGTCTCTAGAGAAAAGGTTATGTTGTTGCATCAAGTTCCATTTTTCCTTGTGTTCTCTGACACCACCCAAAAGAAAGCTATCAATTTTTTCTCTAAATTCTTCTTGAGAAAAAACAATTTAGTCATTCTTGCATAGTCATTAACCAGTAGCATGAATTATTTTTCGCTTTTCAATCCCTTTGTTCTTATCGGTATGACTAGATCGGTATGCATAATCTCTAGTGGCTTTGTTGTGGAGTATTCCTTTGACTTGAACTTTGTCTTGGTTTGTTTTCCCTGTAGACAATGCTATTGGACAACTGAGAGGGGGGGTGAATCAGTTGTTACCATGCTTAAACAATTATGCTTATTTTAAAATATTTACAAGGAACTCAATGATGATCACAATAATGCAGGGAAATAAACAATGACACATTCAGCATTAGTCACATATATGAGAAACACAGAGACAGATATTTCCCAAGGAAACCCATACAGGGTAAAAACTTCTTCTTCTTTATATGATAAGTATTATTTACATTCTTTACATTATCATACATATGAGAACCAACTCATTGTGAGGCTACAACCTCTGTTTTGCAAGCTGCAACTTGCTGAGAGCACCAACTCTCTGTTTTTCTCTAGCACCTACTAGAAGGAAGAACCAACTCCCTGGTTTCTCTAGCACCGACTAGAAGGAAGTACCAACTCCCTGTTTTCTCTAGAACCACAAGAAGGAAGAACCAACTCCCTATGTTCAAGCCCCCACTTGAACCTCTAAGGACACCAGTCCTCCCTAGCACCTCCCAACCACCCTAGATTATGAATATGAAATACTGAAACCTATTACAGTGATATAGTGTTCAATAACAACTTACCAGTCTCATCACTATTCTACAAGATTTTTCTACTCAGACTTCCTCACTGTCTTCCAGCATTCATCCGCTACCCATTCTGTTCTTCTGGGGTTTTTTTTTTATGCTCTGTGTGCCATGTTCATTCACTGCACAGTTCTTGTTTTGTTCTATTCAGCTGCTGCACTCTGCTCCTTCTTCACGCATGAATCACCTTCAACAACAACATCCACATCAACTCCAGCAGCAACAACCCCCCCATCTCTTCTCTGTACCATGTATATATCACTTCTGTGCACCTTGTGCATGGAATATTCACCATTCCTCTGCATGCCCACACCGTGCCAATTTTTTCCACATCTCAAGTGCTCTGCCTGATCATCATCGCAACTCTTCATCTTCTCTTATGGTTCCCACCATGCGTCCAACATCACTAGGTGTTCTGCTGAGATTCCTCGACCTCTCTGGCAGTTGAGACTCTTCATCTTCTCTGGCACAGTCGATCTTATCCTTTATTTTTCAGTTACAGAATTCAATGCTCATCCACCTGTCAATCCCTCTAAGAATCGTCTTCCTTCACAGAGGTCTCATCGAATTTTCTGGCAGAGACCATCAATGGTTTCTAGCAGTTACACTGCGAGGACCAATATTTGCCCTTCGATTATGCTCAAATTCACCTGCACCGTTGGATTGGCTCCATGAAATCTTGCATTCATTTCGACAATTCAGCATTCGGGTGACCAAGTGTCTCGACACTCCCAGTCGCGATCCCTGAAAAGAAGCTTGGTTTCTCTAGCTCTTTCCTCCATATCTCACCGATGCGACCAAGGGTTGTGACCACAACCTTTATTCAACAAATTCATTTGGTAATTTCGTGTTTCATCACTTCGGCACTCCTGTGGTTATGTTTCTTGCCTCTCCAAGTTGCGATTCGCGAAACTCCGAAATGGAGTCGGATCAACGGTCCAGAATCTTGGTGTATTGACGGTCCAGATCTTATCGTGAGTTTGCATCTCGCGATTCCTGTGATGGAGGTTCTCGTCACTCCAAGTCGTGATAGGTGAAGCTCCGAGATGGAGCTCAGATCAACGGTCCATGTTCTTAGTGATCCGACAGTCCTGATCTTTTCTTGATCTCGCATCTCGTTGTTCCTTATATGGAGGTTTTCGTCACTCCAAGTCGCAATAGGCGAGACTCCAAGATGGAGCTGGATCAATGGTCCAGAAAAAACCTCGATCTAATGGCTAAGATAGTTTCGCGATTTCGGATATCGCGAATTCGAGAGGTTAGGGAACCCCGTTCCTTTGACTTTCTAGTCAGAGGCATGACAATATTTCTCCACGTGTCCTATGATTCGACGGTCCAGATATGATCTTGATTCAGCGACTTAGATCATATTGCGATTTCGGCATTCTTGTTGCAAAGTGTTTCGACACTCCAACTTCCGGTATCCGAAACCCCGATAGCCAAAACTCCGAAAGGGAGTTGGACCACCACTTCGATCTTACACTTTAAAGAATGTGCAGGTTCTTCCTGATCCAACGATGGTCGGACCCTGTGCTCGGATCTAACACCAGAGATCTGTCCTCCATCTTTGCGCTCCTCCTATCTGGATTCAGATCTGACGGTCATCGGGAATTCTGAATGGGATCCAACGATCAATGTTGCTTCTCTGCCTGAGGTTACGCATCCTCCTTACTTAGAAGAATTTATACGTGTCAAAGGCCTCGACCTTTGCTCCGCCTGAGATCCTGAGTACGTTATCTCTCTTGAGCTTTGGCAATGAGTTAACCTCATCCCTGGTGCACACCTATGCACTGCGTGTGACTCTGTGCTAATTTACGTTGTTCCTATTTTTCCATCGATGCACACCTTGATCTTGCCATCAATGACAAGCACACACTGTCTGTAAATCATGCCAACAATCGCCCCCTTTGGCATTGATGGCAACAAGGGCACCCCTGTTCTTTTCTCCCCCTTTGACATCAATGTCAAAGAAAGCACTCTCCCCTTGAGTTGTTGCATTAATTTTAGGAGGTATCAGATATGCAAGCAATACAGGACTCCCCCTAACAGGATGGACTATCTTAGATGTGAGACGGGATGACACCCAGCTTCTGTTTGAGATATTCAAATGGTGTCTTGGCTAGGGATTTATTAAAGATGTATGCAATTTGTTCTGTAGTGGGAATGTAATGGACCTGAACAATCTGATTGGTGACCTGCTCTCTCAAAAAATGATATTTTATGGGAATATGCTTAGTCTTGGAGTGGAAGACATGATTTTTAGACACACTGATGGCACTAGTGTTATCATAATGAATTGGGATCGGTGCAGTGTATTTTACCTCCAAGTCTGCAAGTGTCTGAATCATCCATAATACCTGAGTGCAACAGGTAGCAGCAGCAATGTACTCTACCTCTGTGGTTGATAAAGAAATGGAACCTTTCTTTTTACTAATCCAGGCTACTAAGGAGTCACCCACGAAGAATGCTCCTCCACTGGTGCTTTTTCTCTCATCAACACAGTTTGCCCAATCTGCATCTGAATAAGCAATCAGCTGAAGATTTTGATTTCTGGGATACCACAGACCATAACTCATTGTTTCTTTCAAATACCTTAATATCCTTTTGACAGCTTGCAAATGACTATGTTTAGGTGCAGCCTGATATCTTCCTACCATTCCTACAACATGCATTATGTCTGGGCGAGATGTTGTGATGTACAGAAGGTTGCCTATCATTGATCAATATGACATTTGATCAACATCAGGTGAATCATCATCCTTGCTTAATTTACATCTAGTTATCATAGGTGTACCCACAGGTTTAGAATCTTCCATTTGAAACCTTTTCAGCATTTCTCTTAGATATTTTTCTTGAGAAATGAACATCCCTTCGGACCTATGAGTAATTTGCAGACCAAGAAAAAATGACAGTTCTCCTATCATAGACATTTCAAATTCAGACTCCATGGCAGAAGCAAACCATTGTACCAATGAATCCTTATTACATCCAAATATGATGTCATCTACATAAACCAATATGATGAACAAATCATTATCCTATGTTTTAATATATAGATTGTTGTCAGTTGTTCCTCTCTTGAACCCTTTGTCTTTGAGATACGTATCCAGTCTGTGATACCAGGCTCGAGGGGCTTGTTTTAAACCATATAAATCTTTCTTCAGCTTGCATACTAAGTCAGAGTTATCAGATAGTTTGAAACCCTCTGGTTGTTCCATATAGACTTCTTCACTTAAATATCCATTTAGAAAGGCTAACTAGACATCCATTTGGTAGACTTTAAAACTTTTATGACAAGCATAGGCAAGAAACATTCTGATAGCTTCTAATCTTGCTACGGGCACAAATGTTTCATCAAAATCCAGTCCTTCTATCTGAGCATAGCCTTTACAGACTAACCTTTATTTGTTCCTAATAACTTGTCCTTGCTCATTCAAATTATTCTTAAAGATCCATTTGGAGTCAATGATGTTTTTACCTTCAGGTCTTTGAACCATCTCCCACGTATTGTTTTTCTCAATCTGATCAAGTTCTTCATTCATTGCTTTAACCCAGTGGTCATCTTTGTTGGCTTCATTAAAATTCTTGGGTTCCATCATGGATATG
>ML780306.1:2515827-2530202 GCA_009831015.1 Picea engelmannii
GAAGCATGTTTTGGCTATTTGCCCAAATCTCCTTTAGATTTTATCTTTGGGAAGGATATTTCTATTGATGGTCAATATGACATTGATAGGGCAGAAAAGTTCATTGAACAAATTCAGTCAATACATCAAATGGTGCAAGAGCAGTTAGAAAAGAGTCAAGCCAAGTACAAGACGAGACATGACAAGCATCGTGTTGATCACAGTTTCCAAGTTGGAGATGAATTTTGGCTTTACATCAGTAAGGAGAGGCTTAAAGGAGAAGGTAAAAAATTGAAACCGATTCGATATGGTCCTTTCAAGATTATCGACAAGATTGGTAACAATGCCTTTCATTTAGATTTGCCTCCTTATATGCAAATGTATGTAGTTGTTAATGTTGAGAATTTGAAATTGTACGAGCCTCCGTTGATTGATGATCATGGAGAGAATGTTCATATTCCTTCTATAGATGATTTTTCCCCATAATATCTTACAGAACTACATGAAGATACCACCCTTGACAGGAGAATGAGAACCTCAAAACGAGGAAATGTGGAGTATCTTCGAGTTGGTCTTAAAGGAACAAATCCAAGAAAAGCCAAGTGGATTGAGGTTGGAAGAGTGAGCGAACTATACCATCATCTTCAAATAGACTGAAAATAGTCTTTTGGAGGTCCAAAAGCTTTCCAATGGGGAGGTGTGATCAGGGGATCAAATTTTGCTCAAAAATTCAAAGTGCTCGGAATCACTTCAAATCGAACGAGAGCGTAGGCTTCATCGTTATGAACCCAACACAACTCATTTGGGTTCAAATGGACTTTGGGAGCGCGATATATCGCGTTCTGTTCAAATTTACAAATAGGCCAAAAAAAGGGTTGTTGACTGTACAGTCCATACGAACGCTGACGTGGCAGGCCCTATGACATGTGGAAAGTTGTACAACACATGGAAGATAGGCATTCAGACAGTTGCAGGTGACTTGGAATGTTTGGAAGTGAATGGAATGACGACACGTGGCCCAGTCAATGGTCGCCACGTGTCATCCATTTATTGGTTTAAAACTTATGTCGTTGGTCAGAGTTGACCCTGCGACCTCCGGGCAGGGGCAAAGACTTGGCAAAGAGCTGCCAACCGGTGCGCCACTAGTTGTTCCTTGTTATATATATGGTGAAATATATATATATATATGTTTGTATATGCGTGTTGTTTGGGGCGCGACCGGGCCGGGGCTTAGCCCCAACCCTTGGTTGCACGATATGTTACATATAACCCACAACTATATCATATGGACGCGCGTGCGTGGTTTAGTTTGTTCCAACGGTTATATCAATGACCCGCCATTTGGCCTTTGACCATTGGCTTATGTAACGGGAGCCTATATTAATGCTAGCGTGTGGACGCATGGGTCATATGACCTAGCCCTTGACGGTTAGGGGCTAGGTGCACCCGTAACTATCCTACAGTTTGCACAGTTCACGCGGTTGCGTCCAGTGCTAGGTTTTTATGCTTAAATATGTGTGTGGGCTAGGTTGAGCCAACAAGGGTGTTTTTTGTAGATGCAGAGACAACAAGCTTGAAGGGGGGACTTTCAGGAAGCCTATCTTCTTCATTTTTTGGCCAAACGAGGTGCCGAAAAATCCCAACTAGGGATTTTTGGACGTTCTGACGCCATTGGAGCAGTCTATTTGGAATTTTGAGCATTGTAAAGCACATTTTTGAGCACTTTGAGAAAATAATACAAATGATCCATTGGAACCTGGACCAGGAGATGTAGCCCAAGAGAGGGGTGAACTCCTTTATCATTTGCTATGTTATGTGTTTTTTGTTCATTGATTATGCTGATGTTTATATGCATCTTGAATGAGTAAATCCTATTAAAAAATTTGTTGCAAAGATGATCCATTTTCATTTTAACACATAAATTTTACTTGCAAATATTTTCAAGAATACAAATCTTCTTAATTTTTAGATCAATCGGGAATTATGAATGGGATCCAATGATCAATGTCACTTCTCTACCCGAGCTTACACATCCTCCTTACTTAGAATAATTTCTAAGTGTCAAAGGCCTCGAACTTTGATCCGCCTGAGATCCTGAGTATGATATCTCTCTTGAGCTTTGGCAATGAGTTAACCTCATCCCTGGTGCACACCTACGCACTACGTGCGACTCTGCGCTAATTTAAATTGTTCATGTTTTGCCATTGATGCACACTCTGATCTTGCCATCAATGACAAGCACACACTGTCTGTAAAACATGCCAACAAATGCTTTCATAGAATTTTTGTTGGCTTTGAGATCCCAGGTATTTCTCTCACTTCTTCTCTTTTGCTGACCTTGAAAAGATTATTAAAATTCATGTGACCCATTCTTCTATACCATAGCCAAATTTCATCCTCCTTTCCTAAGAAACATTTTTCTTTTCCAATTTCGTTTAGTACATATATGTTGCTTGGATTTCTTACAACTATAGCCATCGATCTCTATGGCCCTGCTTTTCTTATTTTGCATTTCCAAGAATCAAACACAATCCCGTGTCCTTGGTCACACATTTGACTTACACTTAGTAGATTGTGTTTCATGTCTTCGACTAGTAGAACATTTTTTTCTTTGGCATCCTTTCTTCCAAGCTTAACTGTCCTTTTTCCTATAATTATGGATGAGTTGTCATTCCCAAATGAAACCAATCCATCTCTTTCCTTATTCAAGGTTAGAAACCTATCCATATCACCTGTTATATGCTTTGAGTAGCCACTTTCAACATACCATCCACGTCTCTTGTGTTTATCTTGTAGAGGAAGCATCCATTCTTTAGTGTTGAATTGATCATGCTTCCTTATACATATCCTTTGTGGTTCCTATCTATGACTGTTGATATTCTGTTGTGGTTCTCTAAGAGGAATAGTCAATCTAAAATATTTGGCCATGTGTCCAAATTTGTTACATTTGTTGCATTCTACTTCAGTTCTCAAGGATTCAAATATGTTGTAGCTTTTGCTTTGTGCTTCATGAGATATTCTTGAATAACTATTTCTTGTGTATCCTTCATATTTATTCATGTTCTTGGTAGTGTCTCTACAATTCACAAATTTATGTCCAAAATTATTGCATGAATAACATAAACCAAAAAAAATAGTTTGATACCTGGGGGTGGAAGATCTTCTAAATGGTGCTACTCTTATGAATCCTTCTTCTTCTCGAGGTATCTCTATTGCTGGCTACTACGGATTCTGAAATATGAACCTTTTGGGTGGCATAGTATCTCTGTAATACTCTTCCTACTTCCTCTTTCCTTTTTCCTTCTTAGAAGAGCCTCTGATTATTTCTTCATAGCTTCTTTGTTCTATTGTCTTGGACCTTCAGCCTTTCTCTTTCTGGTTATATCCTAGTCCAGATTTTTCATGGTATGGCCTATGACTACTAATGATCTCATCCAAGACTTTGGTTTTGTTCTTCTTCATGTTCTTCTTCTCAATATCTTTTCTTAGAGTGACTACCTATGCTTCTAGTGCTTCAATTATCACGTCTCTTTCTTTTAACTGTCCTCTGAATTTTTCTTCAATTTTATTTTATTCTTCTACCTGAATTTTTAGCTTTTTGATCATTTGCTCGATTTATTTAGAGCTTTGAGATTCTTCTTTCTTCTCTAGTTCTTCTTGGAGTGACTTTTTTTTCTTATTTTACCTCTTTAGATATTCATAATCAATTTTAAATCTAAATCCTAATTCACTACTACTTAATCCTAATCAATATTCTTAGTTCACTTTGAGGGAGTTGGATTTTTACAATATTTATCGATGATTTATCCTTGGGGATGTTTGTCACAATTGATGATCTCATTGATTTTGTACTTTCAAATGTTCTTCATTATACTTTTTATTTATGATGCTTCTTTGACCTTTCATGATGATATTTAACGATTTTCTTTTGATCCTTTCACTAATTGGTTTTAACAGATTTTAATATATTACTAATTTTATTTGAATGCAAGGCTTTATGCCCCATCTTATGCATTGAATGATTTTTCTCTTAAGGACCTCCTAAATTCTTATGCTTTGGTCTGAAATTTAATCTCATGGCATCATTGAGAAGTATATGGTTGGCTTGAATCAAGAACATATGGACATTTTATGAATTCTCTTTCTTGTGCATTGTACCTAAGGAATTCATTCTTTCACTTTCCTCATTATTTTAACAACCCTTTCTTTGAAACTCTTTTCATTTGATGAGTAAAATGACAATGTTAAAGAATATAAATACTATAACATACTAACAAATATCTCCTTCCTTGTTTAACAAAGTTTATTCTTGTTTTGGTTGCAGGAACATGGTTTCCAAGTCACTTTGTTACTAGGTTCTTCCCATATTTCAATTCTTCAAGAAGATCATGCCTCCACATAATATCATGTATAGTTGGACACATAACATAGAGGTAACTTAACAACAAGGCTTCTAGTTAATGAAAAGTATGGAAAACTCAAGCATGCTTTTGGAAACCCCATATTTCTCTCCTTGAATGATTCAATCTTGTAATGCTTGTGGAAATCCCTTGATATTGTTCCTATTGGCCAGGTTTCTCTCTAATTGAGATCTTGATCCTTGTTGAATCCTACATTCGGAATTGAGCCTTGTCTTTCCCAAACCCCAATAACATTTTCCTTGCCTTTTCCATGGTTGGATACGAATATTGATCAACATTATTACATACATGCCCATCCTTATTATTTTTCCCTTGTTTTATTTACTTAGTCATTTTCCCCTTTCAAGTGCATGTTTCAAATCAGTATTCTATCAAATTCCCAAGTCCACAAACCTACAAGCTCGTGTATCTATACTTAGTCATTTTTCTTCTTATTCAATCCCAACACTTAGTTGTTTTTCAAGCTATGCAGAAGTCCCATTGTGAGAGACCAACATTTTTATATCCCACAATTCCTCTATGTCTGATCTCCCACAATCATGAAGCACTTAGAATGGCCCATCTGTATCCCCATCCTCCAAACTGCACCCTTTACCTTTTTCATACTTAGTCATTTCTTTGAATGTGGATGTCGGACACTCGTACCTTCCACTTACCTTTTTTCTCTCATGATTATATCCCACAACCTATAATCCTGCATTCTATAGAATTTCCCTTTCACTTTCTATCATTTTTGAATGAAATATCTTGTTCTATGCATATGTAGCCATTGAATTTCATCTTGGCAAATGATGTTTTGACCTCTATTCTATGATTAGTAAATTTGTTATCATATTGTAATAACTCAATAAAATAGTGCATGGTCCTTTCTTAGACCTTTTTTTACTTTTCTATGTTAACTTAACCAAAGTGATCCATTGTCAAGTATTGTTTTAATTATGAACCCGATCAGAATTTATGGTTTTGGATTTGATTATTTTAAATTTAAAGTCTTCATCATTTTTCAATGAAATGTCTTGTTATGTGCATACATAGACATTGAATTTCATTCCACAAAATAATATTTTTGTTGATTAATTGGGTTGGTTTTCATTGATCTCAACCCTTGAAGCAAGTCCAATAGAAAATTCTGGTAAGCCCCCAAGTGTGGATAAGTAATCCATGTTTCTTTGAGGAATAATGTAATGAAGATCAGTGAATTTGTAGGTAAGACTATCATGGATGGATAGTACATGTCGTACCATTTTCGGTGATACGTGGTACGTCATGTAGTTCTTCACGGCTAAGGAGATATGGCTTAGTAAAGTTAGAAAACCCTCATGAGTTATCTAGAAGCCCCTAGAAGGTCAAATCAGTCAATTATTCTAGAAGATCCTAGAAGATGTTTACTAGTCAAAGTGGTTGTAACTAGGAGTTAATCATGAGTAAAGTTGTTGCAATAAGAAAATAATTAAAAATAAATGATTTTCCACAAGAAGTGGTGAGTTTTCTATTTATCGTAAAGTGGTTGCAAATGGGTAAAGTAGTTAAAAGTGGGTTATCCCTAAGAGAAGGAAGTTGGGTAAAATAGTTATAAGATAACCCCCAAAGGAAGCTACTTCGAGAGTATAAATAAGAGAGCAAGGGTCTCTCACTGGCACCTAATTTGAGCACATTGAATATCTCTTTTGTGAAATGTTGTGGGCATGTATCATTGATAAATCTATAGTAGTGATTCTGAAGCAGCGATGAGAGAATTTGCAGGAGTTGAAGGATCGAGACTGTGGGTACTAAACTAGGGTATTACTAAACACATCCACAAGTTGCAGTAATAGAAGCGTGTGTACATCTATGGGACATAGTGGGACAAAGAGAGGATACCTATGGGTTTACTAAAGACAAAGAATGGATATGTTTCCAAAGCTGAAAAGGAAGATAATATCTATCATCAATGATAAGCTGCAGAGATGAAAAGTGGCTACAGGAAGGTCTACCAGTGAAAAGGTACAACAAAGATATCCACAGTAATAAAAGGTATGTTATATGCTTATCTTAAGTAGATTTTTGGTGAATTCTTGGGGTATAGCCATGGGATATTGAGATTTTTTTCTTGAGGGACTATTGGTTGTATGGTAATATCTATATCAGACAGATCTATAGGGACATATTGTTACTGTATTGGTTTCTTGTTGTTGGGATACTTCATTGGGAATATTGTTAAGACATATCCTATGTTATTTGGAGTATGGTTGAGGGTTTATGGTTGACACTTAGTGTTATCAACATAGGTTGGGTTTGCATAATAGTCAGGGTTTGATGTATGGTTAATGTAATGTTTTCTTATATCACATAAGATCAATGAGACATATGTATGAACCTAGTACATGGTTGTGTTAAGTCTACTTGGATATTGGATGAGTATTATTTTCTATCAGATCAACCAGTTTGTGAGAAGATATAGAGAGATAAGACAATGAGTGAGATTGAGACAGTGACACAGATAGAGTGATAAAGACAGTGTTAGTGTACGATATGAGATTTGTGCTAGTATACATGTTGCAACAAGAAGAGGAGCGGACATCTGTTATTTTCCATAGGGAAAGGTGCAAACATTTACGTGTTGCAAAATAGGAATATCACGGATCTGCAGGAAATTTTTGAAGAAGATTGGTATAGGTTGGGATAGGTTTTTAGTGACAGGTATTACAGTGACAATGTTGATTTAGTGAAAGTGACAGGTTGTCTACATTTTTCATTTATACTTCAGGGTATTTGTATGGGGTAAAGATAGGTGGTTGTAGCCACCTTCCGGTTGTAGCCGAAGAACATAGGGGGTTGTAACCTCCTTATGGTTGTAGCTAGAGAATTGGGGAGTTGGATCTTCCCTCAGGTTGTAGTCTGAAATTATAGGGGGTTGGATCCTCCTTCCAGTTGCATCTAGAAAAAAAAGGAATTTGGTGTTTCCAATGAATGTACTTCTTAAAGACATATAAGAACAATAATTATGTGGTTTTCTCCCACATTGGGTTTCCATGTAAAAATATTGGTGTATTGTGTGTGTATGATTGCTCATTGATCATGATTTATTTATTCTACACTTGTTGAATGATACTGGTAAGTTATTCATAAATACATATTGTGGTTAAAAATGATTAAAAATAACTATTACCGATTCACCCCCCCTCTCTGTAATCCAACAATTTCTATCAGAGCAGGTCCTTCAAAATGCAATTTAACCACTAGAACGAGATCATGGATTACTCTAATATTGGGATACCACAGTTTGATGGGGAATATTATGCCTTCTATAGAAAAATAATGAAGAGACACATACATACACTAGGATTTTATGTTTGGCGATTAGTAGTAAATGGATACAAAGAACCAAGCATTCCTCCAACAAATAACAATGGAAAGAAACTTGAAGAAAATAATTTAAGAGCCACAAGTGAACTCCTAAATGGTTTGACTAAATCAATATACACCAAATTTATGCACTGTGATTCCAAAAAATACATCTGGGTCAAACTGAAGAATATATACGAAGGAGATGAGAAATTCAAGGAATATAAACTTCAAATTTTCAGAGAAAAGTTCGAACAATTGAAGGCAAATGAAGATAAAGGCATAGAAACCTATTTTCTATGAGTCGATGAAGTAGTAAACAATATCAAAGGTCTGGAATATGACGTAAATGGGTTGGACACAACAACCACACTGAGATGGGGGGGGTGAATCAATGTAGGGATCTTTTCAAACTTCCCTTCACAAAACTCCTTATTTAGCAATCACCATTTACTCATAACTCATTGTTGTCATTTATAATCAGTTGTATATGAACATATATCAGCAATAGATAACAACAACATATATCATCAACAAGTCATCACCAAAAGGAATAAAAAGAACACAGGATGTATGTACACTTTTCCTTTTATTATGGACTACAATCCTTGGGTTTATCAACAACAACTTAATAGAGTTACAACTCCACAAGAGCGGCAGCTCTGCAATGAAAGACACAACTTACACAACTCAGCATCAACTAAGAAGAGGATTCAATCCTCAACAGATACCAAGTTGTCAACAGGTACACGACCTGTGAGTAGTGAAGCATGCATATGTACGCACCCTACCAGTAGTACAACTCACGTATGTACGCGGCCTATCTATACTGCAACCTGTGTGTGCCTTCTGAACAATTAGGGTTTTCTTTCTATGAAAAACTCAAATCTTCTGCAACCTTCAGTCTCATCCACTTTTGTCTTTCACTGTCCAATCTGTACCATAACCAATCTCAACACATCTATTCTCTCCAACAACTTACTCATGCTCCTCAACCATACAATATGAATGCTACTCAATCATGTATAAGCAATCAATATACTATAGCAACCATATCCATATTGAACCATAAGAGTGTTTCTCACTATAAAAATCAACCAACATAACCATATCACAACATCCATGCCAATAATTCCTTAAGCATTCACCATACAATAAGAAAGAGTAACCATCAAGACATCTATGTAACCATACCAGAAATTCTATGGCAGATCTGAGCCCATAGAATGAATATCTGGAAATTTCTTCAGACTTCAAGAACCTAGCATCAACTCACAATTAAGTCTTCATGAATTCCTCCAACTGTACGCGTTCTATCCTCCTTCATCCTGCGTGTGTACACACTCTGTCTCACTGCAGCCTGCATATGTATGCACTTTGGCCCACTGTTGCTCATGTACTCCTTCAGAAACTAGGGTTTCTCAACATTCGAAACTTTCTCCATCAAGATCTCAGAATTACAGAAACTTTGATGCATCCATGAGATCCTCCATTCAATCTCTCTCTCATAATAGATCTTCAATATATGCTCAAGAGATATTTTTACAAGAGACCCTTGCCTCTTATTTATACTCTCCAAGTAGCTTCCTTAGAAGCATCTTCTTCGCCACTTTGTCCACATAGTCAATTTTTCCACATAGTCACCTATGTCTAACATTTTCCAATTATCCACGTGTCCATATATCCATTAGCCACTTGATCACGCAACCCACTTTCCTCCTTTTAGGGTTAACCCTCTTATAATCACTTTCCATAATTAGAAATTTATCCATTTACTTTATTATTTAAATAATCCTCTTTGACATTATCACTTCACTTTATTATTTAAATAATTTCTTCTTTGTAATAACTTTGACTTCTTTGACCTTTTGGGGCTTCTAGCCATCATATGAGGGTCCTCCAATTCATAAGGCCATAACTCTCAAACCATGAGGAGTTATGTGATGTTCCACATACCCCCATAAATGGCATGACAAGTACTATCAATATAGGATAGTTTCACTAAAAAATTCAATGATCTTCATATCATTATTCCATAATTAGGCATGGGTTCTCTAACCATACTTCTAGGATAACTCAACCGCAAAGCATCTTCCCGTGAGGGCTTTCACCATAACGGGACCACTTTGGAGTCCATCCATTTTTACTTCCTATCAACCATGACAAGACAATAGAGTCATATTTACATCAATCCAACTTGGACTAAACCATGAACGATCAATGCATCAATCCATTTTCATCTATGCATCATATATCAATGAAACCACATCGATCCATATTCATCTATGCATCATATATCAATGACTTCACTTGACATCAATCAATGAAAATACATACTACATCAACATACTATGACAAGACATTATTCCTTTGACATCAATCCTTTGGCACCAATCAATCATTTGACATCAATGAAAACATGATCCAATGATCTCCCCCTTTGGCATTGATGTAAATAACAACATTGATGTCAACACCAATCATTGATGGAAACATGTAGACAAGGCATTTCTCTACATCAATAGTCATCACAATCACATCAATGTGACTATATCTCCCCCTTTGACATCAATGGAAAAGGGTAGTTCTCTCCTTGGGGTTACTCCCCCTACCTGAACTCTCCTTGGGGCTACTCCCCCTGCCTGAATGTCTTTGATATTCCTTTGAATAATCTCTCCCCTTTTGAACAATGGATATCACTCTGATGTACTGCTGAATATATATCCCTCATGCTCCCCCTGTGACCATCGCTCCCCTTGGAACCATGCCTCTTTTCTATTTCTCCAAGTATAGGGATCTTTTTCCAAGTATTTATCTTTGCATCTAATAAATATCTCCTTCTGGATTCATGGGAAGAATAATGACTCCCCCTATGGGTATGTCTCCCCCTATCTTCTCTGAAATATGAACAACATGCTACCATTGCGATATGCTTCTGCTGCAAATGCTACTTCTCAACTGGAACATAGATCAACTATTATTTCTATGATGATCCTTGGACCTATCCATGCATAAAAATCATGCCATACCATACATCATGAAGAAAAATATATGTCAACAATGAATAGAGAATCATGAACAAATTATCAACCAAGTACATCATGTGCCATCCAATGTGCTAACCATGCACAACATCCATGTACATCAACCATGTATATCAATACCATAAGATATCATCAATGGAGTGTATCAACCATATGATTCTACAAACATTCCAACCATGTGTCTCAAACAAGTTTCATATTACCCATGACATGCTTCTACCATGAACCAAGTGCCACAACCATGTATCTCAATCAATCAAGTATCTCAACTATGTCATGCCATACATCATGTACCAAAGTATATGCTAAACAAGTAATACCAATGGTGTACTTTAGCCAAGTACTATAACCCACAAACATATTCCATCTATTAGTGCATCAATCATTGCACTAAGCATGTATCACCATCTGTACCAAGCAAGTGCATCAACCATACACCAATACTGCAACAAGATGAACTACAATTAAAATGTGTCCTCATACATATATGTCATATCCTCCAAAAAACATGTGCCAATCATACTGCTAGTAGGTGACTCTAACAATGTACCAAAAGTGTACTAATCATACATCAACTATAGATCAAGTTATGACTCATCAATGATGTATAATATGACCACCTCATCAACTCATTAACTACATGTCCCAAAATGTAGCTCAACCATATCACAAATGCATGCACCAAGATATCCAACAAATATGCCTCCAATAATACATCATAAGGTGTATCAAGGGAACTCAAAATATGTACCATCCATGTACACTAACAGATATTTCTCAACCTCCATTTAACACAACAAATACTTAAGAATAAAAAATGCATGTACTAGAAGTGTGTCTCAATAGATCAATGATATATCTAGCTAGCATCATCATGATATATCTCATAACCAAGGTGTCATAACTTCTCTGTCATAACCAACATTGTTCCTCAACAGAAAATTATCTCAATCCACACTCAAGGGTTAGTACCATGCATCCAAGATAGTTGTTAGGCTCCAATCTACTGATGTAAATTAGAGTGAAAATGATTGTCAATCCGGTGTTTGTAAGACTTAGAGGCACATCCAAAATATATGGATTTAGAGATAACTTTTATTTTTAATGGAAATAACCCAAAACCTATTCTAAGGGATGAATATGGAATAGATGCTAAGCTTTTGTTCAGAAGTCCTATTCATAGATCTCATATCAGTAATCAACAATTGTTTTCCTAAAGAGTATCAACAGTAAGCATTCAAGAGATGTTCGAACTAGTTTTAAGACTTATCAAATGCTAGAAGGACAAAACTCTTATTCAAGAGATGCATTCATTGTCTTATTTCATTCATTTAGCAACTATCATCAATTTAAATCAAAAGTACTGAAAGTGTAAATAACTCAAAAAGCATTCATGATTACTTAATGCTTGAAGGCAAACCACACATTGAATTCTTATTCAAGAAATCATTCACAATATGAGTAAGGCTTTGAAACATTAAGAATATGAATTAGATATGGAATTAATCTAACTATGGAAAGATATGAATAAAACTCATCTACAACAAGATCTAATATAAAACATGTATCAAAGATTACTTGAAAAGAACATAAAGAAATAGTGTACTAGTTTGGCAAAGGGGGCCCTCCAATGCTTCACTTGTACACTTGAGTTGTCTTAGCTAATAAAGAAATCCAGAAGCATTCACATCATCACATCATAGACATTATCAAGAACAAAAAGCAGAACTGATCTCAAGATTGCAAATTCCAAAGTTTCTTCATTCACCTTCAAGGTTGTCAACCTAGTCTATGCTTAAGAGTATTTATACAAGAGTTTTAAAACTAAAAATGCTAATAAATCTCCTAAATATCATGATCAGATCCATAATATATTCTAGGAAGGTCGAATGCCCCCTTAGGATCCATAATATATGACCAAATCCCACGAAAATCCAAAACTGTCCATGATTTAAGGCTAAAACAAGGTATTTTCTACTGAAGTGGCCTTGTTTGACCAGTGTTGACCAGACACCTGGAAGGCTCGGATCTCGAAGATGATAGCTCATTATCCATCCTTTTACATCAGGAATCATGACCCAAGTCTTATATTTTTCCCAGGTGTCCTGCAAGTACACGAAACTAGGAGCAATTACGGGATTTAGTCAAAACCTGTAATTTCTAATAAATTTTTAATTTTAATGCCAAAATTTAGAAAACTCAATTCTTAAGCTAAAGAATGATAAATATACCTTGCATAAGATGTTTTATGGAAAATATGGAATGAAATGAAGGCAAAATGGATGGGTATAGAGGCAAAAGTGTATTTTATAGAGTAAAAGGAAGCATGAAAATGTACTCAACATCTCCCCCAAGAGGAAGTCTTTGCATGTCCTCATGCACAAAAATGTCTCTGAACCTCTGTCACTGATCTTCTGCCACCTCTGCTGCCTATAATAATGTTTCCACATTCACCTGAGCTGTATGAAGAGCTTTTATTCTTTGATATTTCTCTTTATATGCCTTTTTCTGTTGAAACCACTTATAGGCTTGTTTGGAGATTAACTTGTTTTTCTTTTGAATCTTCTTGTTCTTCTTATTCAAAGTTTCATTATCCTCCCATGTTTTATGGCTTTGATTCCTTATCATTTCATTCTCTTTTTTTATGTATCTTTCCAGGACTTCAATTTCCTTGATTTTTCTCTTCATTTTCCTTATTTTCTTATTTTTCCTATCAAGTTTAGATGTGGACCCACCAGCCACTTCTTCCATTTGAGTTTATTCCTTCATATATTTAATTAATTGTTCCACATCTTCTCTTATTTGTTCATATGTGGAAGTTTCATGTTCTTCAAAACCATCATTTCCCAATGATTGTGCATCTAGAGTCTGAATATGTGCATATTGTGCTTGTTGTGCTTCATCATCATTTTCTTGTATTTGGCCCCTTTGAACTTGTTGGCATTTCCTTGATTTTCTTTCATATGTGGTAAAAATCTTGTCTTTTTCCTCAAATTATTTCTCCTTTATCACCATGCTTCTTGCCTTGGGGTTCTGTACTTCTTCCTCATCATCGGTCACAACTAAAATTTGTTCCTCTTCTTCTTCGTCCTTTATTGTTTCAAAACCATTTTCAATGATAAACTGTTGTCAAGTCAAATTTTGCTTCTGTAGTTCATATATAATGATCATTTTAATAAAACCATAGTGATATAAACTCTTTTCTGTGTTCCTTCCTTGTTTTTGGATAGCCTTAGCCATCTTAGAAAGGATTTGCAATAGAAAATAAGGCATGTTGATTTCAAAGTCACCTTTTAAGTGTTGTAGCAGTTTAATGTGATATAGGTAGATTATTATAAACCTTCCCTCACAAGTTATAAATTTATGTATGAGATATGCTAATTCATCCCAAGGATGAATCAACCAACTCCTTGGAATTCCCTTCTTCCAATTTTTTGCTGCTACCCTTGATCTGGAGATAAAAGATGTGTGGTATACTTAGGGAGGTAATATGGGGTACCTAGGGAGGTACCCAATGGGAATGTAGTTATGTGTTATTAGTGGAAGTCATTTAATATATGGGAATGTGGTCATTCAATGTAAGGTGGACTAGGTCCACTATATTAAT
>ML780306.1:2539952-2570486 GCA_009831015.1 Picea engelmannii
GCAAGTACACGAACCTAGGAGCAATTACGGGATTTAGTCAAATCCTGTAATTTCTGATAAATTTTCAATTTTAATGCCAAAATTTAGAAAACTCAATTCTTAAGCTAAAGAATGATAAATATACCTTGCATAAGCTGTTTTATAGAAAATATGGAATGAAATGAAGGCAAAATGAATGGATATAGAGGCAAAAGTGTAGTTTATAGAGTAAAAGGAAGCATAAAAATGTACTCAACAATAGTCTTTGAACACTCAACCGTATATCACCACCATACATACAATAATTATGTATGCCAACATGTAATCATGAAAACCTGCAACAAACAATGTCATACCCTGCAACAAACCATGTCAGACCCTGCAACATAGAGTTATACCATCATACCATGTTGCAAATCATATGCATATCCCTTTTCCAAAGGATTTTACCACAAATGCGTGGCCTGCTATACAGACAACTCGTGTATGTACACGACCTATTCATAGGTCAGATCGCATATGTACGCGACTGTTACCATTGTAACCCACATATTCTTCTGAGGATGTCCAACTTGATCTTCCCTTAAGGTTTTCACTCTGTTCTGATTGATCAGTCTTCTTCGCCCACTTCTAAAGGTGTCCCAACTTCTCAGAACTTAAGCTTTGAGCTTCCATCTTTCCAACATTGTCTTCTCTTCTAGCCTCATGTGTTCTCCTAGTCATGCTATACGAAGTCCTCATCTTGGATTTTCTTCTTTTGTTCCAGCAATCCTGGGATTTGTGGCCAAATCCACTACAGCTGTAGCATCTCATGGTGTGAAAATGAGCAACAATGTGTCCTACTTGAATACATCTCCAACACCTTAGGCTGTTATGAAGTATTTCATTTTCTCTCCTTGCATAATATCTGCATTCCAAATCTTTGTGACCATATTCATTACATGAGTAACAATGACCATGAAAAACATTTTCATACCTTTTCTTTGGTGTCCATCTTGAAGGTGTCTCTCTTCTTTGAGGTATAAATATGGGGTTTTGATGCCTTCCTTGCTTTCTTTTGAAAGTTTCCTTCCTTTGTGTATATGGTTGACTTGCAACATTATTTCCATATTTTGAAGGACTTACCTCAAGCTTCTTTGAGGTGCTTGCTTCAACATGTGTAGCTTCTTTGTTGTATCCAAGACCTAATTTATCATTTGGTGATATTTGACTATCCAAGATCTCATTCAAGATTGTTGAGCTATTCAAGAATTTGTTTGACTTCTCTACTCTCTTTCTAACATCAACAACTTCAGCTTCCAACTTATGACATGACTCTTACTTTTCATTTACTTGATTCTTTAGTAATTCCTCAACCCTTTTGGCTTATTCAATTTGGGTCTTGAGATGGACATTAACTTCAAGAATTTTCCTAATATCATCATATAACTTCTTATTCTCATATATTTCATTCTTTATTCTTTTGATCTCTTCTAATTTTTCTTCTAATTGAGTCTTTTTACTTTCTTCTTCTTCTTTGAGCATTTCATTTAGTTGCAAGATATACTTTTGATTCTTTTCAAGAAACCTTTTAGTGTTCTCCGAAAGATAGCTATAGTCTATATAACTATGATCGTAGTTGTACTCATATAGAACCCAATCAACTTTGTTTTTAAGGTTTGAAAGTTCTTATTCTACTTCTTCCATAGGATAACTATCATTTGATTCTATACAAACTATTTCTAGATATTCTTCTTCACATGTAGAGAAACATTCAACATCATCACATTTAGAATCATTGCAATTAGAGGATTTTGGAGATTCTTTACCTTCATTGTTATTGATGGAGTTGTATTTAGTGTCTTCCTTTTTGATTTGGTATGTCTCCTCTAGCTTTAGCCATAGATCCTTGGTGGAAGTTCATTGTCCCATGTTTTCTTTGATAGAACTTGAGAGTCCACTAAGAATGGTCTTGAGAGCCAATGCATCAGTCTTCTTTTCTTCCTTTTGAGCTGCAAACTTTGACTTGTTCTTCAATGGATCTGATCCACCAATAGTTTATTTCCAAACACTTGCTCCTTTTTCCTTCAAATGCGCTTCCATTTCTATTCTCCATGTAGAATAATTTTCCTCATCAAGGATTGGAACTTCATCATCCATTTGTGTGTCCATGGATCTCCTCCAATATTGTTAAGGCTTATAGTGAAGGCCCTCCCAGATAACAATTGTTGGACACACAGACCACACTGAGAGGGGGGGTGAATCAGTGTAGTCCTCTTTTAAAACTTCCATTCAAAAAATGCCTTAGTTAGCAATCACCATTTACTCATCACTCATTACTATAATTTATAATCAGTTGTATGTGAACATATATCAGAAACAGATAACAAAAACATATATCATCAACAAGTCATCACCATAAGGAACACAAAGAACACAAGTTGTATGTACAATGTTTTTTTTATTATGGACTACAATCCTTGGGTTTATCAGCAACAACTGAATAAAGTTAAAACTACACAAGAGCACTAGCTCTGCAATGAAAGACTCAACTTACACAACTCAACATAAACTAAGAATAGGATTCAATCCTCAACAGATATCAATCTATCAACAGGTATGTGACCTGCCAGTAGTGAAACACGCGTATGTACGTGCCCTACTAGTAGTACATCTCGTGTATGTACGTGGCCTATCTGTACTACAACCTGTGTGTTCCTTCTAAACAATTAGGGTTTTCTTTCCATGAAAAATGCAGATATTCTGGAGCCTTCAGTCACATCCACTTATGTATTTCACTGTCCAATCTGTACCATAACCAATCTCAACACATTTATGCTCTCCAACAACTTACTCATGCTCCTCAACCATACAATATGAATGTTACTCAATCATGTATAAGAAACCAGTATAGTATAGAAACCATATCAATACTGAACCATAAGAGTGTTTCTCACTCTAACAATCAACCAACATAACCATATCACAACAGCCATACCAAGAATGCCTTAATCATTCACCATACAATAATCAAGAGTAACCATCAAGACAACTATGTAACCATACCAAAAATTCTATGGCAGATTTGATCCCATAGAATGTAGATCTGGAACTTGCTCCAAACTTCAAGAACCTGGAATCAACTCACACTCAAGTCTTCATGACTTCCTCCAACTATACGTATTTTTTCCTCCAACCCGTGTGTGTACATGCTCTAGCTCACTACAACCCGCGTATGCGCGTGCTCTAGCCCACTGTTTCTCGCCTACTCCATAAAATAGGGTTTTTGAACTTTCGAAACTTTATCCGTCAAGATCTCAGACTTACGAAAACTTCGATGCATCCATGAGATCCTCCAGTCAATATCTCTCTAAGAATAGATCTTCAATATATGCTCAAGAGATATTTTTACAATACACCCTTGCCTCTTATTTATACTCTCCAAGTAGCTTCCTTAGAAGCATATTCTTGGCCACTTTTTCCACATAGCCACTTTTTCCACATAGTCAACTATGTCCAACTTTTTCCAATTAGCCACTTGTCCATATATCCAATAGCCACTTGACCACTTAACCCACTTTCCTCATTTTAGGGTTAACCCTCTTATAACCACTTTCCATAATTAGAAATTTATCCATTTACTTTATTATTTAAATAATCCTCTTTGACATTATCACTTCACTTTATTATTTAAATAATTTATTCTTTGTAAGAACTTTGACTTCTTTGACCTTTTGGGGCTTCTAGCCATCATATGAGGGTCCTCCAATTCGTAAGGCCATCACTCTCAAACCGTGAGGATTTATGTGAGGTTCCACATACCCCCAGAAATGGCATGACAAGCACTATCAATATAGGATAGTTTCACTGACAAATTCAATGATCTTCATATCATTATTCCACAATTAAGCATGGGTTCTCTAACCATACTTCTAGGATAACTCAACCGGAAAGAATCTTCCCGTGATGGCTTTCACTATAAGTGGAGCACTTTGGAGTTCATCCATTTGTACTTCCTATCAACCATGACAAGACAATAGAGTCATCTTTACATCAATCCAACTTGGAATAAACCATGAACGATCAATGCATTAATCCATTTTCATAGATGAATCATATATCAATGAAACCACATCGATCCATATTCATCTATGCATCATATATGAATGACTTCACTTGACATCAATCAATGAAAATACATAATACATCAACATACTATGACAAGACATTATTTCTTTGACATCAATCAATCCTTTCACATCAATCATTTGACATCAATGACAACATGATCCAACAAAATGAACATGTTTTTGTAAAAACAGTATTGATATCCCTACCAATGAGATTTGATTCAAATATTTCAGCACTAGAAGAGAGAGAGGATCTAGCTACACTGTACATGGATGAGTTTCATGCGACACTCACAAATTATAAGATGAGAAAAGAGAAAGAAAATTCGGTTACAAAGGAATAAACATTCAAAGCATATAAGAAGACAAAGAAAATCAAAAATAAAAAGGAAAAGTCAGATAGTAGCAACAGTGATGTCTCAGAAGATGATGAAGAAGTAGCCAAATTCATCAGAAAGATGAAAAAGGGAACCAAAAAATATTGAGGTAATATTCCATTGATTTGTTTTAATTGTGATGGTATTGGTGATTTTGATAATAAATTTACCCATAAGAAAAATAAAAGAAATGAAGAAAATAATTGTAAGAGGAAACAAATATACAAAGGAAAAAGAACGAAAAATATTTTTTTCAAGAAAATCCTTTTCACCAAAGAAGACGGTTCCTCATTAGAAGAAGATGAATTCAGTGATAGTGATACAAAAAGAGTCATATTCATGGTAGTAGAAGACTCAAATGAAGAATTAACCAATGAATAATATGAAGAGGTAGAATTTGATTACAAAGAAGAATTGTTGAGTGACATAGAAGTTATAAAAGGGGAAAATAAGAAAAACAAGTCACTACAGGAAGAACTAAAAAGAAAAGAGGGAACTAAAAATTCCAACTCTGGAGAACTAGAGAAGATGATAACTAAACTAAAAATCCAAGTAGAAGAATACAAGAGAATTGATGAAGCACTCAAAGAAAAAATATAAGAAGGAGACATGATCATTGGAATTTTGGAAGCAGAGATTGTTATATTGAGAAAAGACCTTCAGAAGAAAAACATGCAAAACAAATCTAAAGTTTTGGATAATATTATTAGTAGTCAAAGGTCACATCATAACAATTTTATACTAGGATACAGCCAGATAGAGAAGGGGTCAAGCTCCAAAACAACATATCATGAAACAAAACAAAGACGCTATACAAAGACAGTCAGACGATCTAATGAAAAGGAAGAAGAAAATAATTTTCAAAAGGAATATCACATATATACTCCACCTCCAAGAAGATTCAGAGTTCAGAATCAACAACAGTAAGAAGCAAAAACATATCAAGAAGAAGGATTCAGAAAAGAAGAATTGTTTAGAAGATATCCAACTCCCAGGTATCAAAAAAAAATTGTTGGATTATGTTATTCATGTAATAATTTTGGGCACACGGTTGTGAATTGCAAATCCAATAGAAGAAATAGAAACAACTATGAAGGCTATACAAGAAATGTGTATCCAAGAAGGCCTAATGAAATGCAAATAAAAGCTACAACAGGTTTGAATCCTTGAGTACCGAAGTGGAATGCTACACAGGAAACAACTTTGGACACATGGAAAAAGATTGTATAATGACAATTCCTCCAAGACAATCACAATGGAATAAAAACAGTCACATACATGAATCACAAAGAATATGGGTAAGAAAGCATAATCAATACAACAATGAAGAATATGCACTTTCTCTACAAGCTCAACACAAGAAACATGGATGGTATGTTGACAATGGTTGTTCAAAGAACATGACATGTGATAAGGATAGGTTTTTAACTTTGAAAAAGTAAAGAGATGGATCGGTCTCTTTTGGAAACAACAACTCAGCCAAAATCATTGGAAGAGGCATAGTCAATAATGGAAGTAAGGATGCCAAGGAAGAAAATGTTCTACTAGTGGAAGATATGAAACAAAATAATCTGAGTGTAAGTCAAATGTGTGACCAAGGTCACAAACTTGTGTTTGATTCACATAAATGAAAGATAAGAAAAACAGACTTAGGAAGAGTTGTGGTGGAAGTTGTGAGAAATCCAAGAAACATATACATACTAAGTGAAATTGAAAAGTAAAAGCATTGTTTAGGAAAGGAAGATGAAGTTTGGCTATGGCACAAAAGAATGGGTCACATAAAGTTTGATAATCTTGTCAAGGTCAGCAAAAGGGAAGTAGTCATAGAAATTCCCTAGATCATGAAGCAAACCAACACATTATGCAAGCATTGTCAACAAGGAAACCAAACCAATACCAAGTTCAAATCAAAGGAATACTCCACAACAAAACCACTAGAAATTGTGCATACTGAACAAAGGGGTTGAAAGTTGAGAAGTATTTTATTCTACTAGTTGATGACTATACAAGAATGACTGTAGTTTGGTTTCTCAGGAAGAAGTCATAGGAATCCAATAACTTCAATATGTACAAGGAGATGGTTGAAAATGAAATAGATTTGAAAATCAAATGTTTGAGATCGGAAAATGGAGGAGAGTATACTTCAAAGGAATTTATGGAATTTTGTAGTAAGCATTGGATAAAGAGGAAATTCTCCATTTCTAGGACATGACAACAAAATGGAGTCGTCAAAAGGAAGAACATGACAATACAAGAAATGGCTCAAACTATTTTAATGGATTCCAAGTTGACAGACATATTCTGGGTACAGGCAGTGCATACAAAAATTCACATTCAAAATAGAGGAATGCTCAGAAACAAGAGTGATAAAACCCCTTATGAGCTATCAAAAGGAAGACCAGTGAATGTGAAACATTTCATAGTTTTTGGAAGCAAATGCTACATTAAAATAGAACATGGAAAAATTGGAAAGTTTGAATCTCGTGTTGACAAAGGTATACATGTTGGGTACTCAAGCACAAGGAAAACATACAAATTCTTCAATATAAGGATCAACAAAATTGTGGAAAGCATCAATGTGATGTTTGATGAGACACGTGGATGAAGGATAAAATAAGAAGGAAATGATTCAATGGAACAAGTACACGAAGAAGAAGTAAAGGAAGAAGACACAACAGAAGAGGAAGATGAAGAAGAGCAATAAAAAGAAGAATATCAAGAAAAACAAGATATTCAAGTACCTCCAAAGACACCTAACATATAAATACAAAATAATCATCCATCAGGTCATATTATCGAGAACAAATATGCAGGAGTTGATACTAGAAGAAGAATTTGTTCACCAGAGCAATTGCACCTGATACTATTGTCAACAATTGAGCCAAGCAGTTTTGAAGAAACCAACACGGATGAATTATGGATCAAATCCATGGATGAAGAGTTAAAAATATAGAGCAGACTGATGCTTGGTAACTGGTTCCAAGTCCAAGGAACAAGAATGTGATCGGTACAAAGTGGGTCTTCAGAAACCAGCAAGGATGAATTATGGATCAAATCCATGAATGAAGAGTTAGATAATATAGAGAAGACTGATGCTTGGGAACTGGTTCCAAGTCCAAGGAACAAGAATGTGATCAGTACAAAGTGGGTCTTCATAAACAAATTAAATGAATATGGATAGTTTATCGGGAATAAAGCAAGATTGGTATGTAAAGGATATGATCAGGTTGAAGGTATATACTTTGAAGAGATGTTTTCCCCAGTTTCCAGGATGAAATAAATCAGATTGATCCTATCTTATGCATCCTCCAAGAATATTAAAGTGTATCATATGGAGGTAAAATTATCCTTCCTAAATGGGGATCAAGAGGAATAAGTCTACATTGAGAAACTAAAAGGATTTCAGTTGTCAGAGAATGAAAATTATGTTTTCAAGTTGAAGAAAACCTTGAATTGTATTAAACAGACCTCCAGAGCATGGTATTCGATACTAGACATATGCTTACAGCAACAAGGCTTCATAAAAGGGAGTGTAGACAACAACCTCTACATCAAGGTAAATCAAGCTAGTATTTTGTTAATTGAAGTTTATGTTGATGATATTATCTTTGGTAGTGATGATGCTAGGATGAGACAAAAATTTCTAAAGGATATGAAGAATGAGTTTTAAATGTCATTTCTTATAGAATTATCTTTCTTTTTGGTTCTTCAGATATGTCAAAGCAACCAAGGAATTTTTATCTCTCAAACCAAGTATATAAGAGAAATTCTAAAGAGGTTTGGAATTGAATATTGCAAACCAGTCAGTACTCCTATGAAAACCAATTGCAAGTTAAGTAAATATGATGAGTCAAAGGATACAGATAAAAGGAAGTACAGTTCAATGATTGGAAGCTTACTTTATGTGACAAATTCCACACCAGATGTGATGCAGGTAGTTGGACAGATGGCATGATTTCAAGAAGCACCAAAGGAATCACATGTTTTGGCAGTAAATAGGATATTAAGATATCTCAAGGGTACACAAGAGTTTGTATTATGGTATCCTAAAGGAAAGGATCTCTCACTTATTGCCTAAACATATGCAGATTGGGAAGGTTGCATTGATTATCGAAGAAGTACAAGTGGAGAAAATTTCTACTTGGGTGAGTGTTTGGTATCTTGTATAAGCAAGAAACATTCATCATTATCATTGTCTATATCCAAAACAGAGTATATTGCAGCAACAACATGTTGTACACAGGTCTTATGGATGAAACAAACATTGAAAGATATACAGGTTGAGTATGATGAGCCCATTTTGATATTTTTTGATAACATAAGCACCATCAATATCTCAAAGAATCTAGTGATGCACTCCAAGATGAAGAAAATGTCAATGAAGTTTAATTTTCTATGAGAACAGGTTGTAGAGAAGAACATTATATTTGAGTATGTTGGGAAAAAGGTGTAGATTGCAAATATCTTTACAAAATTGCTTCCACGTGAACCTTTAGAGTATCATCACCAACAACTCGAAGTAGTTTCTTCCCCACAATGACTTTTGAATTGTTTTCTTATATGTCATAAATTTACATGAGGAAGCACCATGAAGAGGAAAATTCAGTTAGAAACTCGGAGTAGCTTCTTCCCTACAATGACTTTTGAATTGTTTTCTTATATGTCATAGATTTACATGAGGAAGCACCATGAAGAGGAAAATTCAGTTAGGGGGAGCCGCCCCAAAGAGGACAGTTCAGTCAGGGGGAGCATACTTGAAGGGGAGTTTCCCTTTTCCCTTGATGTCAAAGGGGGATAGATTGATCAGATGCATGCAAAGAATGCACATAGGCATGATTCCAAGGGGAGTGATGATCACATGAGGAGCATGAGTGTCATGAATTCAATGTTGCATCAGAGTGTTTCCATCAATGCCAAAGGGGGATATTGTTGATTAATTGGGTTGGTTTTCATTGATGTCAACCCTTGAACCAAGTTCGATAGAAAATTTTGGTAGCCCCTCAAGTGTGGATAAGGAACCCATGTAATTTATACTTTAGGGCGGTTGGAAGGGGAAAGGATATGTGGTTGTAGCCAGAGAAAATAGCGGGTTGTAGAGTCCTTCTGGTTGTATCCAAAGAGTTGGGGCTCATTGGAGCTTCCCTCAAGTTGTATCCTAAGAATATAGGGGGTTGGAGCCTACTTCCAGTTGTAGTTGGAAAACAAAGGAATTTGGTGCTTCCAATGAATGTACTTCTTAAATACATATAAGAAAAATAATTCCATGGTTTTCTCCTGCATTGGGTTTCCATGTAAAAATATCGGTGTATTGTGTATATGTATGATTTCTCATTATTCATGATTTATTCATTCTCCACTTGTTGAATGATATTGGTAAACTGATCATAAATATACATTGTGGTTAAAAAGGATTAAAAAGAACTATTATTGATTCACACCCCCTCTTAGTAATCAAACAATTTTGGCATCTATGCAATTATTAAAAAAAATTGTATCATATTGTAAAAACTCAATAACATAGTGCCAACTCCTTTCTTGGGCCTTTCTTTCCTTTTCTATGTTTACTTAACCAAGTTGCTCCATTGTCAAGTTTTGTTTTAATTTGACCATGATCATAATTCATGATTTTGGATTTAATTGTTTTAAGTTTGAAGTTTCAAAATTTCTTTACTTTTGGATTTTCCATCTCTTTAGTTATCTGCAGATGGTATTCATTGAGGTAACCAGTTTTTGATATCTTATTATCAATTTCAATGTTGTGCATAATGAACCTTTGTTGTATGGAAAATTATATTCTATTTTCTTTACACAAAACCTAAGATGCACACACTTTGCATTGTTTCCTACGCATCGTAACATCTGTACACTTTGCATTGTTCCCTCCACAGGTCCACTTCAATACATGTTACATTGCTTCCTCTACATATTAACCTATAAATACTTCCTTTTACTAAGTTATATGCCATATTTGTTTAGTTGTTTTTTATAATAAGAATTGTTACTTGAAATAAATTTAATTCAACAGTTTTTTTGAGTTAAAAATATGCATAAAATTATTTTGTTTACTTTAACCTATTTTCTATAATAAACGTTGTCAATTAAAATAAATACAAGTATCAATAATTAGTGTTGGAAACTTAGAAAATGATATTTCCATAAATCATTAAGTTATCATGCAAATTAAATTGTCGGTCAAAATCCATTCTATGGAACTATTGGAAGTGTGGAGTTGAAAAGAGAGGGAATGAGGGAAGATGCATGATCTGAATCATTGGAAAAAAGGTTCACATTAGATTATGTTTCTTTTGCAACATTGTTGACCCCTATATATTTTCTTCTTTTACTTTTTTCTATACTCAGAAAATTTCTTAGTTTGTTGTGGTCCCATATGTTCTGTATTATACATGATGCACCTTTATTTTCCATGATACACATATTGTAACATACTTAGTCACTTTTAAATATCTTGGCGGGTTCAAGGGCGATAGATTCGCAGGGGAAATATTTTACTTTTTCACAAGTATGTTTCCAACACTTAGTTTATTTTTGTCTCTTTACTCACAGATGCGCAGAATCATGTTATTTGCAAACCATCCTTGTAATTATGACTAACAATTATCAACACTTAGCCATTTTATGTCTCTTCATGGACTCGCAGACTCACGGACTGTCGAACTCACATAAAAATTTCTTCTATCCCTGACTCCCCACCATGTGGTGTCCTTACTTATTCATACTTTTGAAGATTTATTTAATGTTAATCCTACGAAATCAAATGTTAGTCTAATTCCAAAAAAAATTGTTGTTAATGGCATTTTTCTCGAGGAAATCACATTTATTTCAAATTAATTCTTGCATCGAAAAGAGAACTTAAGTAATATTATCAAGTAAGATATTATTATCATTCTAAAAAATGTTACACAGAAGTTCTCCAACCTAGTTAAGATGGTCGAGACAAAGCATCATTTCTGCAAAGATACTTTGAATTTTTTCTCTCGAGAAGATCACAACTATCATTGGTTGAAGTCCTACTAGTATTAATAAAATTTTCCAAACAGAGACAACAAAAACATATGGACGTAAGAAATAGATCTTGTTGGGTGCGTACCTGAATTTTTTGAATGCAAAGAGATAGTTACTTGATGTGTGGATAAGTTTGTTATGAATCAGAGGAAAATTCCATTACAGAATGGTTCCCCTATTTCTTTGCACCAATTATTTTCAGATCGATGCTAAAATTACCAGATCCAACTCCCACGTACAAAAGAGACGATGCTACAACTTTTCTCAAAGAAATAAACAAATGTAATAGATCTTATACAAGAATATTTTCAAGACCCTGCAGTAATGTAACAATATTTATCAGGGATTTAGGCTAGTTCCTTGAAAGACCCATATCAAGAAACCGCTTGTCCTTTTAATAGAATCGTTGGTCAGGATTCTATGACAACTATTCCTGGTTTCGCCCTATATATTTTACATTTCATATTTAATGAAGATTCTATCTTTGATTTGGAAAAAATCATATCTAACGAAGTCTCTGCACAAATAGCAAATTTCAAGAGTGAGAAAAATTTCAACATGGATTCTTATTTGATATTTTTCATTACATATTATCACATTTTCAAACATTTAATCACTGGAAAAAGAGTGAATTTCAAGGTCGACCTAGTAACCATGTGGTACCAAGCTCTGTGGAGGAATAAGGTTATTCATTATTTCTATGAAGTTTATAATGATTTTGTGTCTGCATTCAAGAAACTTCTTTTAGGAGAGAATACCTCCAGACTCTCATTATAAGCATCTGATTTCCTAGATTCAAAGGGGATTTTAGAAAAAAAAGAATGATTATAATATTATCAGGGTGTTCTGTTCTCATGAAAAAACCCTTTTTTCTCCCCTATTATGTACCAGATAAATTGTTTCTCATAGAAGTAGAAAGATAGTACAAGTTATCTTTCCATATTTTCTATAAAAAAAGAAAGAAATAGTTCATCCTTCCTTGGAAAGTTGGCAAAATTTTGTTGAGAGGAATTGCTAAAATTGATGAATTTTATTCCTATCTCGACCAATACAATTTATTATTTGAATAAGAGATTAAGGGTTTTGATCTTAATCGCCTCTTTTAAAATCATATGATATATGTTGGAATTATTCCTGCATCAACTAATAACCTTATATTTTGATAATAAGAAGGCGATATCCATGACCCTCCTAGTCAGGGTATTGAGAAAAAATTCTGTGATATAGAAACTATTGAAAGTACAACAGAGCATTACAAGCAAAGGGGAAAACCCTCGAGTGAAAGAAGTGCCCAATCTCCTATTGTTTCTCATAGAAGTGTTATTCCCAAAGTAAATTCTCATTCTGTAGTGTCTTAACAAAGGAAATCCTTGACTAATAACTTACATGATTGTGGTGAAAAAACTCTCCTCAAGGAAAATTGGAAAACATGGGATTATATTAGCCATCCCAGTCACCATATTCCAACGTAGAAAAAAATTCAGAGAACCTCAGAAGTAATATTGATATTTAATTATCCTCAAGTCTACTTATGACTATTGATAGATTGGGTTCGTTGTCATTGATTTCAACCCTTGAAGCAAGTCCAGTAGCAAATTCCAGTAGCCCCATAGGTGTGGTAAAGGAACCCAAGTTTGTATGAGGAATAATGTAATGAATATTAGTGAATTTTTAGGTGAGACTATTCTAGATGGATAATACATGTCATTCCATTTCCGGTGATATGTGGTACGTCACATAGTTCCTCACGGTTGAGGAGATATGGCTTAGTGAAGTTGGAGAACCATTTTGAGTTATCTAGAATCCCCTAGAAGGTCAAATAAGTCAATTATTCTAGAATACCCTAGAAGAAGTTTACTAGTCAAAGTGGTTGTAACTAGGATTTAATCATGGGTAAATTTGTTGCAATAAGAAAATAATTAAAAATAAATTAGTTGCAACAAGAAGTGGTGAGTTTACTATTTATGGATAAAGTGGTTGCAAATGGGTAAAGTAGTTGAAAATGGGTTATCCCTAAAAGAGGGAAGTTAGGTAAAGTAGTTAGAACATGACCCCTAAAGGAAGCCACATGGAGAGTATAAATAAGAGAGCAAGGGACTCTCATTAGAACCTATTGAGAACATTGAATATCTATTCTTGTGAAAGGTTTATTGTAGGTACTCATTGATACATCTAAAGATGCACACGACTAAGGAAGTGAAGGTAGAGTGAAGACAAGGTTTTGTGGTTGTAGTGGAGAGACAATAGATCATGAAAAACCCTAGTTAGGGTCATCCTCGTGGGTCACCCAGTAGACGTCCCATGAGGCACCCCTATGGGTTGCGTAGAGCCTATCATGCAAGTCCCCACTCGACACCTCACCTATGTCATGTGAGGAAATACCAAACCTGAGAACAAGAGATGATTTAAGTTGTAGAGGGTGAGCAGGGGTTATAGGAAGTTCAATAGTGATCAGGTACAATAGATCTTTCTACAGGATAAAAAGGTATGTTATATGCTTATGTGAAGTTCAATATTGGGGTTTATGTGAGACATGGTTATGAGATATTGATGATTTTTCCTATAGATACTCTTGGCTATATGATACATATTATATGTGACAGATATACATAGCTATAATGCTGTTATGTTTGGTATTTATCATTGGTACATCTTGTTGGGTTGATTGTTGAGTTACATCTTGTATTTCTTGGTATAGGGTTGAGGGATTTTGGTTGAGGTGTGTTGCTGAATTTGTTGGTACAATTTGTGGATATATAAGAATGAGGTTTTATTATACATGGTTATGATTGTTTGCATATGTATGGCACATGATTAGAGAGATATAGTTTCACATGGTTTGAGTTATATTATTGTGATATTGGGTATAAGATCTATGTTATCAAATATGATCTGTTGAGGAGATTATTGGTACAGGTTGTTGGTACATGCTAGTACAGGTTATTGGTACAGGTTGAGTACAGGTCATTTGTACAGGTTGACTACAGGTTGTTAGTACAAATTGGTATAGGTTTACAGTGACAAAGTGACAATGGTTTCAATAGTTATTTGGAACTTATATTTCAGGGTGGTTGGACAGGAAAAGGACAGATGGTTGTAGCCACCTTTCGATTGTATACATAGAACATAGGGGGTAGTATCCCCCTTCTGGTCGGAGCTCGAGAATCAAGGAGTTGTAGCTTCCTTCAGGCTAGAGCCTGAGAAACTAGGGAGTTGTAGCCTCCTTCCAGTTGCAGCTGGAAAACAAGGAACTTGGTGCTTCCTATGAATGTACTTATTTTGATAATATAAGAAAATCATTATGTGATTTTCTCCCACATTGGGTTTCTACGAAAAAAATATTGGTGTACTTTGTTTATGTGTGATTGCTTATTGTTCATTGATTATGCATACTACTCATATGTAATGTTATTGATAATTTTCTCATAAACTAAACATTATGGTTTAAAATGATTAAAAAGTATTAATATCAATTCACCCCCCTCTCAGTATTGCAACAATTGGTAACAAAGAAGGTCCTTCAAGAAGCAGTCTAACCACTGGAAGGATATCATGGAATATGCTAATATTGGAGCACCAATGTTTAAAGGTCAAAACTATGGGTTCTAGAGTATAAGGATAAAAACATTTTTACAGGCACAACTATTTGATGTATGGTGAGTAGTAGTAGATGGATACAAAGAACCAACCACTCCCCCAATAGACAAGGATGGAAAGAAACTCAAAGAAAAAAATTCAAAGGATAAAGGTATTATTTTGAACAGTCTTGCTAATTGAGTATTTGTTAAATTTGTACATTGTGACTCTGCTAAAGGTCTCTGGGATAAGATTAAAAATATTTACGAAGGAGATGCTAAAGTCAAGGGAGATAAACTCCAAACCTTCAGAGCTAAGTTTGAAAAATTAAAAATGAATGAAGATGAAGACATTGCAGCATGTTTTCTGAGAGTTGATGAAGTAGTGAATACTATTAAAGGTTTTGGAGAAGAAATGAAGGAATCAATGATTCTTCATAAGGTACTCAGGTCTTTACCTATGAGATTTGATCCAAATATTTCATCTTTAGAATAAAGAACAGACCTAGACAGCTTGAGCATGGATGATCTACATGGGATACTCACATCCTATGAAATGAGAACGGAATAGGAGAACCCTGTACAAAGGAAGAAGCATTCAAAGCATCCAATAAAACAAAGAAAAATAACAAGCAAAAGAAAAAGTCATATAGCAATTGCAATGATGATTTAGAAAATTATGAATAAATGGAAAACTTTGTCACGAAGTTAAAAAGGGGAATTAGAAGATATAAAGGTATGCTTCCATTGAAAAAATTTCATTGTGGTGGTATTGGTCATTTTTCTACTAAATTTTCTCATAATAAGAAGGAAAGTGATGAAGAAGAAGATCATAAGAAGAAGAAGAAGAAAAATTAAAAGAATAAAAGAAACAAAACAAAAATTTCAAGAAAAGTCTTTGCACCAAGGAAGACAGTTCATCAATAGATGCTGAAGAAGACAGTGATATCGATACAAAAAGGGTACTCTTCATGGTAGTAGAATATTTCGAGTAAGATTATGAGGAAGAAGGAGAAGTTGACCTCAGAGTGGAATTAATAAATTCTCTAGAAGAGATAAGGATTGAAGGAAAGAAAATAAAATCCCTCAAGGAAGAACTAAAAGAGAAAGAGAGATCTCATAACTCCAATTCTAAGGAAATTGAGTAGATGATCATGAAGTTGAAGATCCAAGTGGAATAAGAAAAACTAATAAAAGAGGCACTCAGAGGACAATTAGATGAAAAGGACAAGAGGATCAAAATATTGAAAGCATAAATAGTCACTCGCAGTAAATATCTTCAGAAGCAGAATATCAAGAAGAATAACACTAAAGTATTGGATGAAAGCATTAGCAGTCAAAGGCCATACCATGAAAAATATTGACTAGGATATAGTCAGGAAGAGAAAGGCTCAAGCTTCAAGGAATAAGAACAAAGAATCTATGAATAAATTGTCAGAGGCTTTGCACCACCTAGAAGGTTCGGATATTAGAATCAGCAACATCCAGTAATGGAGAGATCCTAAGAAGAAGAAGGATTCAGAAGAGAAGCACCATTCAAAATATATTCTTCCCCCAGGTATCAAACTATTTTTCTTGGTTTATGTTATGCATGTAATAATTTTGGACATAAAGATGTGAATTGTAGAGACAACACCAAAAACAAAAATAGCTATTAGGGCTACACAAAAAACATTTATTCAAGAAGATCTCATGAAGCACAACATATTTGAATCCTTAAGCATTGAATTAGAGTGATACAAGTGTAAAACATTTAGACACATGGAAAAGGATTGCATATTAAGTTTTCCTCCTAGAGAATCACACCAAAATATAAATAGTCATAGACATTTATCAGAAAGAATATGGATAAGAAAGAAGGATCACATTAACAATGAAGAATTCACACTTTCACTACAACCTAAACAAACGAGGTGTGGATGGTTGTTGGCACAGGGGAAGACCCAAGGTTTACCTCTAATAGTGCACCAACAAGCCCTAATGATTGGATCTTTAATCAATACCTACGAAGTAGATGCAGTCTCACCTGAAATATCAATAAGGGGGTTGCAGAACACAGGTGTCTAGAACTAGAGGAAATTCAAAGTGGATCCAGAACAATAACGCAGATAACCTATCTATGCTTTTCAATATCATGCTTACTTCGCAAGGTTATATCTATGATCTAACAAGCATGCAATAACAATATAACAGATAGCAGTTAACACAACATCAATCACAAAGAACAACAAGATATACATGGTTCACCCTCTCCCTAGGGTTACGTCCACAAAACTGTGTTTCTTGATATATTAGATGAAAACATACATTTCTATATGCACACTTAGCTATAGATCTCTCTCTCTTTCTCTCTTTATCTTCCCTCCCTGTGCACCCAGCTGAATATCCAGAATACAGACTCAATATTGCTCTTAACAAAAACAATCAATAATGAGAAACAACAATCATAATATGAACCCCCTCCCAGATCTTCTAGATCTTTAATTATACATTACATGACTCTCGCACAAACTTAGACCGAAGTATAGGTGTCAAAACCCTAGATCTAGAACCCTAGGTCCACATGACCCACATTTTCAGGGCTTTGCCAGCATGTCCTTCCTTATTTTCCACGAGGTGCTCCAAAGTATCCATTGGTTTCTTCTTCCACTTGCTGAGTTGTCCATGATCCATATTTTTGGATGCTTTATCTTCCTTTATCTTCTCTTTCAATGAATTTATTTTCCTTACATCATTCCTTGTTTTCTTATTCTTTAACCACTTTAACCCTTCCTCATTTTATGTGCCTTCCGTGCAACTCGTACTTCGTCTTCCTTCTTCCTTAATCTTTGATTTCTTCCTTAATACATAACCAAGGGCCAACAGGCCCCCAACACTCACATGTGACCCATCCCGATTCACTACAAGACTGAACCTCCCATATTACTTCGACTGCAAACTGCGTAGAGTAGCCTGTTCTTTATGCTTTGTCACTCCCCATATTGTGCAGACTATCTTTTCTATGTCTCGTACCCAGTTTCAACTGCACATGATACCTAGAACCTTCCTTCCTTTAATTTCACTGAGAGTTGTGAGGCAGTTGGTTGTCACGATACAACTTCAATTGGCTCCCATGTACTAAACCATCCTTCCATTCTCCATTAAGTGTCTTCAACTGCGCAACTTCTCCTTCTATAACATATGCAACTTCGAATGACCCAATCCAATGTGTTCTGAACTTACATGGATGCTTCATGAACTTGTTGTCATATAACAATACTAAATCTCCTTTCTTAAATGCTTTCCTTTTGATATGTCTATCATGGTAAGCCTTTTCTCATGATTTTTGTACCTGCTGGCGAAATCCCACAATAAAATTGTTCTCTTCTAGTTCCACCAACTGTGCAAGTCTGTCTTGAACATCACCTGTGTCATCCATTCCTGTAAATGTTGAAATTGTTAAGCTAGGAACCAAATATTCCATAGGTACCACTTCTTCCAGGACATAAACTAACTTAAAGGGATTCTTCATTGTTAACCTTTTACAAGTAGTTCGATAGGCCCATAACACTACTGGAATTCTTCAATCCCAATCATATTTGTTAACACTGCAAATCTTAGTTAGCACTGTCTCCAAGATCTTATTGAAATCTTTGACTGTACCATTCACCTGTGGGTGGTATGGTGTACTCTTTTGATGGTGAACTTCAAACTCCTGAGTTAAGGCTTCAATGGTTTTGTTAATGAAGTGTGTACCTTGATCACTCATAAGGATATTTGGGCATCTAAATCTAGTTATGATATCCTCAAAAATGAAACATGTAATTGTAGTTTCACTACAGTCTTTAACTTCTCTTGCTTCTGCCCATTTGGTCAAATACTCTGCAACAGTGATGATGTATCAAGCTCATGTGCGCCTTCCTGGTGGGTTGATAGGTCCCACAAAGTAAATATCCCATTTCGCAAAGTCGTGTAAGGTTATATGAGGTGCTAAAGGCAGATCATCCCTTCTAGATGGATTCCCTATCCTTTGGCATAAATCGCAGGCTTTGTAGTATTCCTTAGCATCCTTATGTAAAGTGGGCCACCAGAGGCTAGCTCTGAGAACCTTTTGCATTGTGTTTTTCCCTACATAATGTCCTCCTGTGATGACTTCACGTGCTTCTGCTAGAATAAATGGTCTTTCTTCCTCCATAACACATCTCCTCAAGATATCATCTGGTCCCATCTTATATAACTATCCAACTATAAGTTGAAAATCTGCAGTGCGGACTACCAACTGTTTTTTTTAATGACTCTATATTCGCGAGGTACCATTCCTATGGATAGGAACTGAACTATCATGGTGACGTGATCATCGACTTTCCTGATGGCCAAAAGTTGTGCATCTGGTAGCGTATCGTCCAAACTGGTAGGTTCTTCTCCATGTTCTAACCTGGATAAGTGGTCAGGTCCCTTATTCATTCTCTCTGGCTTGACCACACTCTCAAAATCATATTCCTGGAATAATAATAGCCATATGCATATTCTTCCCCCCAACAATGGATTGTTGACTAAGTACTTCAATGAAGAATGATCAGTAAACATATTAAAATGTCCTCCCAACAAGTAGTGTCTAAATTTTTGCAGCGCATATACCATATCTAATCCTTCTCTTTCAGTGGTAGTATAGTTTATTTTAGAGGTAGAAATTTTCCTTCTCGAAAAGGCTATAGGGTGGTCAATATATCCTACACACGGTTGTCCTAACACTTCTCCTAATGCAATGGATGAAGCATCGACATGAACATTGAATTTTTACTCCAATCTGGGAAAATCAAAATAGGCGCAGTGACCATTTTTTTCTTTAGTGTGTCAAATCTCTATTGGCATTCCTCTGTCCATTGAAACTTGATATATTTATTTAATAGATTCTCCATAGGTGTTTTTATCTATGTGTATCCCTTAATGAACTTTTTGTAGTATCCAGTGTGTCCTAATGCAATGCGCAGCTGTCGAACTGAAGTAGGGGGATGTAGATCAACAATGATAGCAATCTTGGATGGATCTACCAACAACCCATGTTTACATACAATATGTCCTAACAATACTCCAAAATGTGAAAAGAAAATGCACTTTTTCAGGGTCAGGGAAATTTGACATTGCCTGCACTTATCTAACATTAGTCTCAAATATTCAATATGATTTTTCAATAGGCTAAAAATTGTCCAATCATCAAAGTATGCCTCTAAACTCTTGTGTAAAAACTCCTTAAATGCTTCGACCACCACCCTGGATAAGATGGATGGTGCATTGTTTAAACCAAAAGGCATCACAATGTACTGATAAGAGCCCCATTCTGTTGTGAATGTGGTATTATGTCTATCCTCCTTAGCAATTTTGATCTGGTGATAGCCTGAGAATCCATCTGTAAATGAATAGACTTCCTGTCCTCCTACATTATCTAGGACCTCATCAATGAAAGGTGTAGGAAATGGATCATGTAAAGATGCATCATTCAGTTTCCTTAGATATACACAAATTTTGATTTCTCCTGAATTCTTATCTTGGACCACCATAGGGATGATCCATTCAAATTCTTCAACTGATTCGATGATTTCTGCTTCCAACATTCTATCTAATTCACTATTAACTTTATGCTTGTACTTGGGATGTATTCTGTAAGGTCTCTTCTTGGCAGGCCTTTCCTTTGGTTTCAAAGGAATCTTCATTTATCCCATGGGTCCTTTTATGCCCTTCATATCTATCAACTTGGTTGGAAACAAGTCTCGATACTCATGTAATAGTTCTGTAATCTTATCAATAGTAGCATCATCCCAATAGTCTCCAATATTTTCCAACTTAGGGGTTTTCTCTATTCCAATATTAACCTTCTTGATTTTAATAGGTTGTCCAATAAAAGTTAATTCGATCCCTGGTCCTTCTATGTCTCTCTGACCTTCAGTTTCTACCATGTTTACATCCCAGAGGTCATCATCCTCATCAACATTAATATTATAACAACCTTGTAACTTCTGAAGAGGTGTAGTCCATTCATCCTCTTCTTGTGAAAAGGGGAGGTTAGGTGCCTCTTCAAAGACATTTTGTCTTACAATTTGTAAAGCCTGGTCTATTGTAGGGTATTGTCTTTCAAATAGGAATGTAGTTATAAACTTCTGAGTCATTCCATACCAATCTGTAGTGACAAGGCACAATTCCGCTTGAATATACCAGTTGATAGGTGTAGTATCCAAGGTGTTAATGAACTTATGTACCCATTGTTCTTTAGGAATGATACTCCAGGATTTCTCACAACTTCACACATGGTACTTAGGAAAAATCTAACCTTTGTATATAACTTCGCAACCTTCAACTTTGTATGAAAATTGCACTGTGATCAAGGTGCGACATTGTACCCACTCTGCCATGTTCTTCTTGTGTGTTCCCCACCATCTAGCTGGAATTTCTTTCAAGGATTCATCTAGTGCTAACATCCTTTTTTGTATTGGTACAATTCCCTCAAATTCAACTAAAAATGTGTTTAAATGATTCAAACCATCAAATGTAGGAAGATTACTTACTTCTGTGTCAATCAAACGAACTTCTCTGGTCAGTGTGACACACCTCCGTGCAGAGACTTCATACATTCTGTTCTACCAGTTTTCCAATTCTTCCTTTTAATCTGATGAGCATGCACTTTCACTTCGCCAACTTATATTCCCATTTGTTGTAGGATTGATGTAATCATGTTGTCTTGTTATTAGTTTATAGATATTTTCTAGCTCATAGGTGTGGTCTTCTTCTCTTATTGGTTTTGTATATCTGCGACCTTCATTAGGACCAAGAGGTGCAATGAACTTAAGGCCATCAACTTCAAATGTAATTCTTCTCTTATTTAGGTCAACAACAGTCGAATTATTGAAAACCCAATCAATTCCTAACAATGTAGGATAAGGACAACTATCATCAACAATCTCAATCACTTCGAAGTCTGCAAATTTCCCTACTTTGTCGATGTCTACAGGGACATTTCCAAAGGGGCTCACCGCCTACTGATTAGCCATCCTGAGCCTGATAGGAGACTAAATCAATCTAGGTTTTCCCATCAGTGCCCAAGTCTGCTTCGACATAACATTTACTTTTGATCCAAAGTCCAGGACCACATAGTCTATGTTGTAGTCTCCAATATGAGAACTAAGATGTAATTCCTTGTTTGTCCTTCTTTTTCTATATACTTGATTCACAATTCTACTTAATAGAGGATCTATTCTCCCAACTTCATACTGTATTATTAAGTGTTGTAGTTCTTGCACATATTTTTCATCTTTAATCAAATTGATGCAAGTATACAAGAATTCCATAATCTTTCTTACCTCTTTTCCTTGTATAGCTAAGGTAGACTGATCAAATGTTGGAGGCATTCCGCATTCCCTTACTTATGGTTGTGCTCTAGATGAAGAAGCTTGTTCTCCTACAAATTATTTCCTTGATTCTTCAAAAGTATGTCTCTCTCTCCTTGGATCAAACAATTGTGCATTATCTATAGCTCTTATGATCCCTGATCCATCTGTAGTCTTTACTAGATTCACCCTGTCTTTTCCTGTAACAACACCTCCTCTAGTAATACCAAAGACTCTAGGATCCTCACCACAAGGTTCAACTGATATTGATTGGACTTGTTGGTTTCCACCTCGTCTTTCCTGAATCTTTGCTAGAAATACTGGGTAGTCTTCAATGATATGGTCAAATGAATTATAGTAGATGCAAGTAGTGCAGGGGTTCTGACAATCCATTGCCAAATGTATTGGTTGTGTGCGGTTATAGAAAATGATCTGACCTCGACCTCGGCCCATTCCTCCTCCTCGTCCTCTTCCTTTTAACCCACCATGAGGGTTGAAGTTTCCTCTTCTTGGGGAATTGAATTTCACAGTGTTTCCTTATGACTTCACATCTCCTTGAATTCTATATGTATCCCTTGACCTTTCATGCATGAGATCATAAGCCCTACAATCCTTCTCATCATGCCCCACAGATTTACAGAATGTGCAATAAATATTGGTAGGTTTCTGGACATATTTATGCATGTAATAACATTCACCAGGGCGATGTCTATTTCTACATACCTCACACCATGGTAGAGTAGCTTTCTTCAAAGGGATAGGTTCTCCAGAGAAAAATTATTCATTAAATAAAGGACAATTCTCTTTGTCATGGCCCTCTTTTTTACATCTGATACACCATATATCTTCTCTTTTTTCCTTTCCTTTGTACTTCTTCATATCTTCGACTTGTAAAGATAATCTAGTTAATTGATTCAAAATCTGACTCATACCTAGACTAGATTCTCCTACAGGGGTTGCTTCTTGTTTCATGGAAATATCTAGAGCTTCAGCCTGTGAGGCGAACTTCTGTTGCATCAGAGGAACTCTGATATGTGGCAAGAGGGAAACGATGAACCATTCTTTATTTTGTTCATATAGGATCTGAAAATTAAACGACATGTCAGAGTCTTAAACCTATGATCAAACTCCCAAATAGGTCCAATCACCTTCTGCTTGATTTCCTTAAACTATGTAATGCACTGCGACTTTGACTTGGGCTTATTGAATTCTGCACTCAGTGCAGTATTAATGTCATTCAACGGTTTAGGTTGTCCAAGTATTGAAGTAAACTTCATATACCAGCTCAATGTGTGGTCCCTCAACGTAGTACTAAATTGCGTTCTCTTAAAATCTTCGTCGGTGGATTTCATAATGCTCCAGATAGCTTTGCATAAGAACCAATGTTGGTCAGGATCTTCAGATCCATATCCTCTAGAAATAGGTAACCTCATTTCATCTACCTTTAACTTTCCTGGGTTTCTTGACTGAGTATGTACTAAACTACTTTTAACAGTACTCTGAGTGCTCTGATTACTTTGGTTACTCTGGCTACTTAATTTTGCTGAAACAACAGGAGGAGTAATAATACTTACTTCGATAGTAGGCACAGTACGTGAAGTTTTTGGTTCTCCTCGACGAAGTTCTTCGGTCTTTACTTCCTCTGCCCTTGCGGACTCTGAAAACTCTTCGTCTATTAGATCTGCCTCTTCTCCACTGTAGAATCCTTTATCTCTGTAATTATTCTTAAACAAGTTCCCAAGAGGAACCTCTCTGAATGATATCCCACTATGGGTGTGTCTAGCCTATGTGTCACTGTCACTTCCTGAGTTCTTGAACATTAGCTTTAAATTTTGATTGATTACTGTATCTTCAAGATATTCTTCTCATGCAAGAGCATCTTAATATTTATCTTCAAGAAGTGTATAAACTTTCCTCTAGGTCCCTTAAAGAAATACCTCTCTTCTTGACTATATGATTCCACTCTATCAATAGAAAACTCAGTAATGTACCCTCTGATAGTGCTTTTAAACTAGAGATCCACTTCTCTAGACACAACGTTATCGACTCTCTTGACTTTCTTGATCAGCGTTGTTGTCTAAACCACAGGTTGTCTAGATTTGATATCAAACTGGGTGTTTTCTAATCTGGCTAACCACTTGTATAAATCCTTATGAACTCCACCAAAGAAAATTTTGTGTATGTCGGTAAAGATGTACCTTCCCAACCAGTCTTTTGCACTAATGCTAGGATTCCTGTTCTGAGCTTCATCAAAGTCCTTTTCTTGTTCTTATATCCACTTCTGAATATCTGTCTTCGATGTAAAACACCTTAACATTCCCTCAAGAAGATCTCAGTCCTGGCAATGGAACCGTTTGTTGGCATAGGGGCAGACCCAGGGTTCAACTCTAACAGTGCACCAACAATCCCTAACTACTAGTCCTTTCGGTAACACCTCCGAAGCAGATGCAATCTCACCTAAAGTAGCAATAGGGGGGTTGTAGGACACATGTGTCTACAACCAAAGGAAATGCAAAGTGGATCTAGAACAATAACATAGATAACCTAGCTATGCTTATCAATATTATGCTTACTTCGCAAGGTTATATCTATGATCTAACAATCATGAAATAATAGTATAACAGATATCAGTTAACACAACATCAATCACAAAGAACAACAAGATATACGTGGTTCACCCTCTCCCTAGGGTTTCGTCCACAGAAATATGTTTCTTGATATATTAGATGAAAACATACAGTTCTATCTATGCACTTCATTGCATATCTCTCTCTCTTTATGTCTTTCTCTTCCCTCCCTATGCACCCAGCTATAGGGTTGATCTCCGTACCCAGCTAAAGATCTAGAATACATACTCAATATTTCTCTTAACAACAACAATCAACAATAAGCAACAAAAATCATAATATGAACCCCCTCCCAGGTCTTCTAGACATTTATTTATACATTTCATGACTCTCAGACAACCTTATAACGAAGTCTAGGTGTCAAAACCCTAGATCTAGAACCCTAGGTCCACATGACTTTCATTTTCAGGGCTTTGCTAGCCTATCCTTCCTTATTTTCCGCGAGGTGCTCCAAAGTATCTGTTGGTGTATTCTTCCACTTGTTGAGTTGTCCACGATCCATATTCTTGGATGATTTATCTTCCTTGATATTCTCTTTCAACGACTTGATTTTCCTTACGTCATTCCTTCTTTTCTTCTTCTTTAACCACTTCGACCCTTCCTCCCTTTATGTGCCTTTCACGCAGCTTGTACTTCATCTTCCTTCTTCCTTAATCTTCGATGTATTCCTTAATACATAACCAAGGGCCAACAATGGTATGTTGATAGTGGATGTTCAAATCACATGACAAGTGATATGGATAGGTTTATAACATTGAATAAGGAAAGAGATAGATCAGTTACATTTGGGAATGACAACTCAGCCATAATTATTGGAAAAGGGACAATTATGATCATAAGAAAGGATGCCAAACAAGAATATTTTCTACTAATTGAAGACATGAAAAACAATCTACTAAGTGTAATTAAAATCTGTGACCAAGGACACATACTTGTGTTTCATTATCAAAAATATGAAATAAGAAAATAAAGGTTAGACAGATTGGTAGTTACAACTGTAAGAACTCCCAACAACATATATGTACTAAACAAAATTAGAAAGGAAAAATGTTTCTTCGGAAAGGAAGATGAAAGTTGGCTCTGGCACAAAATAATGGGTCACATAAACTTTGATAATATTTTCAAGGTCAGCAAAAGGGAATAAGTAAGAGAAATTCCCAAGATCTCAAGACCAACAAACATTCTATGCAAGCATTGTTTACATGGAAAAAAATCCAAGACAAAGGAACACTCCACAACAAAGCCACTAGAGATTGTACATATCTATCTAGTTGGACCAATAAGAAAAAAGGGACTAAAAGGTGAATAGTACTTCATGTTATTGGTTGATGACTACACAAGGATGATTGCAATGTTCTTTCTCAAAAATAAATTAGAGTTGTTTGAGAACTTCAAGACATACAAAGAGATGGTTGAAAATGAGACAGAGTTTAAAATCAAGTGTTTGAGATTAGACAATGGAGGAGAGTTTACTTCAAAAGAGTTCATGGACTTTTATAGTGAACATGGGATAAAGAGGCAATTCCCAGTATCTAGGACACCTCGGAAAAATGGAGTGGTCGAAAGGAAGAAAAAAATAGTACATGAAATGGCCAAAACCATGATAATGTATTCCATATTGACAGATGACTTTTGGGTACAAGAATTGTATACAAAAGTTCACATTCAGAACATAGGAATGCTCAGAAGTAATAGTGATAATACTCCATGTTATCACTGAAATTTCATCCGCACATGGCGACAAGAACTCTGCATCGTCAAACAGTAATGAAGTCATTCATGGCACTGAATTAATTTCACATCATTCCAAAAAGGTCAAAAACTATACAAAGTAACCAAAAATTGAAGGGCGCTTTACAGAATTTTGGTGCGTGCGCACATGCGCAGAACAGGAACGTACCATGCATGCATACGTGCACGATGCGCGGCTATTGGCGCAAAAACCCGCGCACCTGCTAAACGACGCATTTATTGAATTGGTCGACCTCCCAACCACTTATGGATCAGCTCCCAAGCCGATTTGACCCTCAAATCTGAGTTGAATCCGCATGGTAGGCTGGTCAAAGACCTAATGAAGCCCTAAAGAGCCCCTTTTCACACTTCAAAGGAGTTACATAATCACCCAATGCAATGCTATAAAAATCCATGAAGAAACATCATTTTCTCAAGGAATTTCATGTAATGTTATGCTGCTTAGATTGTTTTAAGGACTCACTCCTTGGCAATAACACATTGGCACCATTTCATTGAGCTATCCACCTCTCCATCGAGTGGATGTGCTAGGAGTTCTTTCACCATCATTCTCATTTTCTTATTGTAAGGAGAGCAAGTTTGTGAGGGCACAAGAGCCTTCCTTTGGAGGAAGAAGGGACTCATAGTCCCCTTTCTTCATTGTCCTTTGATTTCATCAATTGATCAGCCTAAAAACATTGGTGATATTGGTATTGTTGTATTTCTTATTTCTTTATCCATATGCTTATGATTTTAGTTTGTATTAGTTTAATTATTGCTTATAGTTTTGTTTTTTTTTCTCTAACTCTTTCCTCTACAGCTGTCATGCTCAGCAAGACCCAACTGGGCATGTAAGCACCTCTTATTTTCTCACCAACGTGACGAAGAGGGTGCAAACAGATTGGCGACCGTGCTGGGGATAAGGTATCAATTCCGACCTCATTTGGGTTTATTTTTCTTTCCTTTTAGTTTGTTTAACTTGCAGGTGCACAAACCGGCCTCTGCCAACCTGCTAACCAGTCAATTCACAGGAGAATTGAGAGAAATCCATCTAGATTTTCTTTCTCGGTCGTTTGTCACAGGTGCGCGGGTATTTCACCCCACAGACGCGCATCATGCATGCATCGTGCGTGCATGCACTTTCGTAACAACCTTTCTCTACGTGCATGCACTTTCTGCCTCAACTCTGATCGCGCGCCTGCGCTTTGTGCGCCTCTGTCTGCACTAGGGGCCGCGCATTTGATTAAAATTTCTCATTGTAAGTTCTTTGGATATGGGGAAGGCCATCTTCCTTCTTAAATATGATTTCAAAAATGTTGTAAAGACACATTACACTTAGTCCCCTCATAATATAAAGGGGATAGTCGAACACACATAGGCACTTAGGTGGATAAAAATCAATTTCCCTTATTTGCTTTCTGCCACATGGATGGCTTGCTTTGACTTATAAAATAAGTGAAAAATCATATCTAATCACATCTAACTCACATTTGGGACCTGAAGTTGAAGTAACAATCCTTGAGTATGCTCTTCTCTTGCGCCTCCAAGCGATCTTGAGAATCAGAAAAAGATTGTGAAAACAATCTCATCTCCCTTAACAAAATTTCGAAACCTTTAGGAGAGGACAAAGGCCCTTTATTGGGACCCCTCTTAGTTTCATTTTTCAAACACATTTTGAACTTGTAATGGGCCCATACATGCCCACATGCTACAAAGGTAGAATAGGGCTTGAAATGTTTCTTTCTTAGATCAAAACACTAGGAGAGTTTAAAGGTTTGTAACTGGCCCATACATGCCCACATGTTCAATCTAGGATAGTTTCATGATTTTTCTAGATTACATCATCATAGGGAGATAAAGGATAGTAACGGACCCACATGTCCACATGCTAGATCCCTAGGGCTTTTGAATTCCACAATGTTGTACCAATGACATCTAGCTAATTAGGTAATCACACTCTTGTAAGGACCAAGCGAACTCCATATGCAGCAAGGTGACATCTAATTAACTAAAACTTGGCACACTTTCACTCACACACAAAAGTCACTCATCACTCACATAGCCTCTTCTCGAAACGTGGAGGTCTAAGTAAGTTTCCTCCAAAGGGATTCCGAAAATACCCCATCTTTTCTTAACAAGACTATCCACTCCCACTTTTAATTAAACGAGGTTGGTTCTCACCCCCAGCCTCACAAAACAACATCATCTAAAATCTTTCTAAAAACTCACTAAGTTTTCCTCCACAGGAGGTACCAAAAGAAAATTTTAGTCTAGGTAGGATTTCAGGGATAGGCATCCAAACAACTCCTCGTTATCTGGTTCTCACATTTTCAAACATAGAGGTTGTCAAATAGGGAACTTCAAATCCTCCATGTCAAGTTTTACAATCACCATAAGGTAGGGAGATACCCGTGAAGGGTTGAAGGCTGAGGTCCGGCTGTTCTGTGCATCCCCCCTTGAGGCACCCACCTCTTGGACGGGATCCAGCCCGTGACCCATTTCTTAGGCCGAAAATCTAAATTCCGCACTTTGACCGAGGTACCTAGTGACCAACTTTAGGATATCTACCCAGGTGGCGATTGTGGGCTGCAATTGCACCTTGATTGGATTTTGTGTGGTTATTGGGAAATATCGCCAACCCTTTCAGGATATGCCCCCTCTACCCCTCATTATAACCAATTGTTTCATCCTTCACTAGTTTCTCTTCCAGTGACTTCAGACCCCACTGTTGAGTACTATTGGAAGGTCCAGTGCTTTTTGAGAGGAAGTACGTTACGTCTTCTAGGACACGAGCATTTGCTTTATTTTGATTCCCCCACGTGGACAAAACCCTCTTACCCACATATATATGCTTCTTTCACATTTTATGTATGATGCACATCTGATTACAGTTTGATTTGGATATATATATATTGTGTAAACAGTCACAACAAAAGACTCTTGTTTCTATATTTCTCTCACCACTTTTGGCACACATTCACACAACTAGTCTGACATCATAGGGGAACCACAGAATCCACGTCATTCATGATGCTTGCTCAACCTCTCGCCTATCTTAGGGGGAGTATCTGGTCGTACCTGCTCATCGGTACCTCCTTCACACACTCCTGTGAGTGCTACTATCTTAGGATCAACTTTGCTTGGTTCTACATTACTTGGGTCTACGTCCCAAGGTCATCCATTCACTCGCTCTCCTTTACATGGGAGCAGAGGACCCACTTCCTCTCAAGGAGGGAGCACCAACCCACCTAGTCCCCATCAAGGGTCAGGTTCACAACACACCATGGCTGGAGCTAACCCTCCCCCCTGTTAGGACCACATATTGCACCTTTTTGCCCATACTTGTTGTCATTATTATACCCTTGATCACCTGTATTTAGCCCCATATTATCACTTCATCTGATCACTCCAAGGTATACAACGTCCTTTCTCATTACTATATGTTTAATCTGTTTTNCATAATACTTTACATTACTTTTGAACCTAACCATTGATTAGAAGTGCATAAGTGTCCATATTTGCAGAATAGTATTTCAGACCGATGCTGAAACACAGAACTGCCCAAAGCCGCTGTTGAGATGATGCTGAAACACGGAAGCTGCTACACAGTCCAAGGATGCATATGCCGAAACACGGAGCTGCTACACAGTCCAAGGATGCATATGCCGAAACACGAAGCAGCTACACGGTTCAAGGATGCAGATGCTGAAACACGGAGCTGTCACTCAGTTCAGAAGAACAGATGCTGAGACACA
>ML780306.1:2578421-2644883 GCA_009831015.1 Picea engelmannii
ATATCAAGGCCTATCAGGCCATCCGAATGTTTACATACAAAAAATACATGTGCCCGCGGGCTAGCACAGTCCCTCGGTACAAAAATGGGCTCACCAGCCTATGTATATAAACAAAAAGATGTACATCATGCACCACTCATGGTGCCTCTATCATGCCACCACCTACCCCTCCCTGAGGAGGAGGTGGTGGCCCACCACCACCTGCCTCGGGCGGTGGTGTAGGACCACCCACGGGACCCTCCTGCCTCGGCGGCAGGCATCCACTAGTCATCGCGGCAAGCACAACTGCTCGTCGCACTATAGCCCGCCATGGTGGTGGTACTCCTATACACTACTCCAGGAACCCCTCAACCTGGATGCGTATCCACATGCCCTCAAGAACGTCCTATAAGACCGTCTCCAGACGAAGGCGTATGTCATCAAAATCTACTCCGGTCGTCGCCGGAGGAGCGTGTGATGGACCCCAACCAGGGTCATCGAACCGGTGCCTCCTCGTTGCCCTCTTAGGCTCAGCAGGTCACCCCGCTTCATCATCCCATCGATGTCTCTCTCCCTGCGGTCATCTCTCCAGATCTCGCTGAGCCGACGCTCTTTTCATATCCACCTCGGGCCCATGAGGTGCCACATCTGCACATGCACAAAACAACAAGCAAAAGATCGTATCAGCATCTATATCACATACATATGGACTGATATCTCAAAAAAAACATAAGATCAAAAACATGTACAATGCTAAAGCGTACCTCGATGGTCAAAAACCTCCCCTGAAGGCAACACCATGTCTGGGTCACCCCGGAAGTCAACCCCAGCAAAGGGGTACCGAAGTACTACCTGCGGCATCTATCGCCATATCCACGCCGCCTCTGCTGAAAATTACTGACCACCTTCGCCACCACCGTGGCAGACCAAAACTGAATACCACCACCTCAAGCGCGGCTCTCGTGCCCCTGGCATCTCTAGCAGAACCCTCAGGCGCAGCATCGGCACCCTCTCCAAAAACCAGGCTACCAGGATCGAGCCAAATGCAAACTCTCCTGCACCTGTGGACCGACAACGGTCCAACTGCGCGATCATCCGCGCATGCAGTGTCAACCCCCAAGCGAACTGCTCGTCGCCCACCACTCTCTCCAGCACCAGCAGCTGGCCACCGCTAATCCGTTGGGTCGCAAGTGACCCATATACACGCACAATCATCGCCGCTATGCAACGATGAGCCAGGGAGTCTATAGCACTAATGCTCACAACAGTCCCCGACATAAAGTTCTCACCTAAGAAGTATCGCTCGCCAATAGTCGCAAGGGATATATCCCTCGGCATCACAGGCTCTGTCAGTAGGGGTGTTCCCCGAAAGGGGAGCCCAGTCAGAAAATATACATCCTCCACCGCAGTGGAGGGAATCTGCTCTCCTCACACGAGGAAGCAGTGCAGCTCCGGACTCCACATCTGGAGCAAGAACTGTAATAAATACTCCTGAGCCCGTATCAACGGGCACTCAAAGAACTTTAGCAACCCACAGGTTGCCAAATTCGCCCTCACCCCAGGCCCCTCAATGGCCACAACATCTCGCAGCTGGCCCCAGTCTCGCTCTCGCCATCGCACTGGCATCGTCACTGCCAGCCACCTGCAACCAACACAGAGTCCTATATCAGCTTAGATAACCATTAACAACATCACAAAGACTTGTTTTTTACCCTTCAACCTTGCCTCCTAGGCGTGGTTTTTATTCCCATAGGCGCACACCCATGCGCGTCTGTTCATTACACAGGCGCACATATATGCGCGCCTGTACACGGAACAGATGCGCATTAGTGCACACCTGTTCACTTCACAGGCGCGCCCTTACGCGCGCCTATTCAGTTTACAGACGCGCATCAGTGCGCACCTGTCAAACCCTCAGGCGCGCACTGATGCGCGCCTGTTAAACTCACAGGTGTGCCCCTAGGGCGCGCCTTAAATCCCCCCTCTCGCGCACCCATGCGCATATATTCGGTGGACAGGTGCGCACATATGCGTTCCTTCCACTGAATCGCCCATGCATGTGGGCCCACACCCCATACAAACTCCCCTAATTACCCTTGTACGGCCCCCCGTACCAGCCCTACCCACAAATTGAAAACCTATTTCTATGCAGGATGATCAGACCACTAACCTGATACTTGCAGAACGTCGATCGGATGCCTTGTCCTCCCCGAATTTCCAAATCTCCTATGAAATCTGCTCGTCCAGTCACTATTGCAACAGGTACAAATGAGGTGGCAATGTGGGACCTACAGCTATATATAGCCCTTTTGCCAAACTTCCACTCACCATTTCGGGAGCCCAAGGTGTCCATTTTTCAAACCGTCTTCAGCCACGGGATCAACATCCTGCCACCTACATCATAGCTGTCCCTGGGTCACTTTTCGTCCCCGATCCCCCGGGGCGCCTTTTTGTTCATATCATGATCAGGTACGCACGTGCATTGTCACATTTGTCAAATACATGCTAATATCTTTAATTCTCTTCAAATATTGTTCACTTTGGGTATTTGGTTGTTATGTGCGCAGGTACTCGCTCATCGGTCATCGACATCATCCCTTCAGGTATATATTCAACACTGGCATGTAGTCTCTCCCGTTGATAGCATTTACATTTTCAGTCACACCCACTGATATTAGCCTTTAGGATCCTCATTTCCGGCTCTGCAGTACCCACACCTCCATTTGCATCTTCGGTACTATTACCCGGTAGCATTCTTACCCACATGAGTTGTCCCATTCATAGCACCTTTTGGCACTTTTTGACACTTTTTAACACTCATTTCAGTTGTCAGAGAAGGAAAATTTTGTTTGCAGGTTGAAGAAAGCCCTATATGGTCTTAAACAAGCCCCTAGAGCATGGAATTAAAGATTGGATAGATACTTGTAGGAGCAAGGGTTCAAGAAAGGAAATGAAAACAACAACCTCTAAATAAAGGTAAATCAAGATAGTATCACGTTAATTGAAGTTTATGTTGATGATATTATTTTTGGAAGTGATCATGACATGATGATTCATAATTTTTCCAAATACATGCAGAATGAGTTTCAGATGTCATTTCTTGGATATTTTTCCTTCTTCTTGGGACTACAGATATGTCAGAGAAGCACGGTTATCTTCATCTTTCATACCAAGTATATAATAGAAATGCTAAGAAGGTTTGTAATGGAATATTTCAAACCAGCCAGTACTCCTATGTAGACTAGTTTCAAGCTAAGTAAGGAAGATGACTCAAAAGATGCGGACTAGAGGTAGTACAGATCGATGATTGGCAGTTTACTCTATCTGGCATCTTCTATACCAGATGTGATACAAGAAGTTGGACAGGTTTTAAGGTTTCAAGAAGAAGCAAAGGAATCACATGTTATCGTAGTGAAGAGGATATTCAGATATCTAAAAGGTACATAATAATTTGTATTATGGTATCCAAAATGGAATGATCTATCTCTTATTTTCTACACAGATGTAGATTGGGAAGGTGGAATTGATGATAGAAGAAGTACAAGTGGAGAATATTTATACTTGGGTGAGTGTCTGGTATCCTGATTAAGAAGAAACAATCTTCAGTATCCTTATCTACATCAGAAGAAGAGTACATTGGAGAAACAATATGTTGTACCCATGCACTATGGATGAAACAAACCTTGAAGGACATACAAGTTGAATATGATGTGCCCATTCCAATATTTTGTCACGACACTAGTGCCATCGGTATTTCAAAGAATCCAGTAATGCACTCCAGGACGAAACACATTCTGATCAAGTTTCACTTTCTACAGGAACAAGTTTCATAGAAGAACACCAAGGTTGAGTATGTTGGGACAAAATAATAGATCGTAGATATCTTCACCAAACTTCTTCCAAGGTAAGTCTTTGAGTATATTCAAAATAAAATTCAAATAGTATCTACCCCACTGTGAATTTTGAATGATTTTCATATATATCATAGATCTACACAAGGAAGCACCAGTGATGAGAAAAAAGACAGTTCAGATAGGGGGAGTAGCCCCACGAAAATTTTAGACAGAAGGAGTATCCCAAAGGATATTTTAGGCAGAGGGAGTAGGCCCAAAGGGAAGATTCCATTTTCCATTTATTTCAAAGGGGGAGAGAGAGTAATCAGAGGCATGATTCCTTGGGGAGCAACAATAATGTATCATCATGCAGAGTGTTTCCATCAATGCCAAAGGGGGATATTATTGATAGATTGGATTGGTTGTCATTGATGTCAACCCTTGAAGCAAGTCTGGTAAACAATTCTGATATCCCCAGAGGTGTGATTAAGGAACCTGAATTTGTATGAGGAATAATGTAATGAATATCAGTGACGTTTTAGGTGATACTATTCTAGATGGATAGTACATGTCATGCCATTTTTGGTGATATGTGGTGTTACGTCCCCAACCTCCCAGGTCGAGTCATGCCACTTAAAACTTTCACACTCTGATACCATATTATGAAACCCCCATCCTTCTGTTGTGCAATGTCACTTGAAATAAAAGAACTTCTCATGCTATGATACCATATGATTAAAACTATCCATACCTAGACATAGACTTGTTGGGCTATGGAAGACAGAGCTCTTTGTGGAATAAATCACATATAAACTTAACAGAAATAAACAGAGATAACATGAAAGAATACATGCAGTGAAACACATGATATTGTTACAAGAATCATAGACATGCACTAAAATACATCATTTAACCATTAGTCACATAAATGATAATTATCTCTTAATTTTAGTGCACCGACTATGTGCAGACCCTCCATGAACCTCCCATACTTAGACCACACTTCTTATCACTCTCAATAGTGGGTAACCCCTGAGTTGGGACTAGAATCCACCGGAAAATGGATTCCTAGGATAGGCAAGGACAACATGAAGTTGTACCAGTCTACAGGAAGGTTTTCCTCCAAGGAGCCACTTACACCCACCGCTCATAGACTCTCATTACCCACATGCATGTCCCACCCTCGGAGTATGCACCTTCACTGTCACATAGTCCATCGGCTGCTCCACCTCCCTTCCAGGGCTTCAGCAACATGCTAGACAAGAATTCTCAGATATTTGTAGCTTCTACTGGACTCCCTCTAGGAGAACTCGCTTCCCCATCAACTCTCTCACTTGAAGAGAGTTTCTCACAAGCCTGACAACCTGCTTCTTCAACCCAGGGCCCTGACAACCCACTTCTTCAATCCATATTCTCAACACATGGGAAAGGGTGATGGAAACAACAGAAATCGGATGTGGGGCATGGTAATGGAAGAACGAAACATAGGCAACCTACAGGGTACAAGTTCAACAAAGATATCAGTTCTAGCTCATTGCAGGGGTTTGGGATGGTCGATGTTTCAACAATGGAATTCTAGGATTTTTTATTTCCTACTCATTGTGTGTGCGAGGGGAAGGAATGGCCAAAAAGATCTTCGAAACCGTCAAAATTAGTTGCAACAAGAATTGGCAAGTTTACTATTTATGAATAAAGTGGTTGCAAGTCAGTAAAGTAGGTAAAGTAGTTGAAAATGGGCTAGCCCTAAAAGAGGGAAGTTGGGTAAAGTAGTTATAAGATGACCCCTAAAGGAAACCATTTGGAGAGTATAAATAAGAGAGAAATGGACTCTCATTAGCACCTATTGAGAACATTGAATATCTATTATTGTGAAAGGTTTATTTCATGTACTCATTGACACATATAAAGTTGCACAAGTCTGAGGAAGCGAAGATAGAGTGATGGAATGGTTTTTTGGCCGTAGTGGAGAGTGGAAATATCACACAAAAACCCTAGTTAGGGTAATCCCCATGGGTCACCCAGTAGACATCCCGAGAGGCACTGCTGCAAGTTGCATAGAGCCTGTCACACGAGGCCCCACTCAACACCTCTCCCGTGTCACGCGAGGCACTACCAGACCTGAGAATGAGAGTTTATTTAGGTTGCAGAGGCTGAGTAGAGGTTATAGGAAGTTCAACAGTGACCAGGTACAACAGATTTATCTATAGGATAAAAAGGTATGTTGTATGCTTATGTGTAGTTGAATAATAGGGTTCATGTGAGACATGGTTATGAGAGATTAATGATTTTTCCTACAGAAAATCTTGGATGTATGGTACATATTGTATGCGATAGATCTACAAAGGTATAGTGCTGGTATGTTTGGTATTTATCATTGGTATATCTTGTTGGGTTGATTGAGGAACATCTTGTATTTCTTGGTACATGGTTGAGGTGTGTTGTTGAAGTTGTTGGTACAATTTGTGGCTGCATAACAATGAGGGTTTAATGTTTGGTTAATATGAGGGTTTATTAACATGATTATGATTGTTTGCAAATGTATGGCATATGATTAGAGAGACATAGGTGCACATGGTTTGAGTTATATTATTGTGATATTGGGTATAAGATCTATGTTATCAGATATGATCTATTGAGGTGATTATTGGTATGGGTTATTGATATATGTTGGTATAGGTTATTGGTATAGGTTGAGTATACGTTATTGGTACAGATTGACTACAGGTTGTTTGCATAGATTGGTACAAGTTTACAGTGACAGAGTGACAGTAGTTTCATCGGTTATTTGGCACTTATACTTCAGGGTGGTTGGACATGGAAAGAACAGGTGGTTGTATCCACCTTCCAGATGTATCTGGAGAACACAAGGGTTTGTAGCTTCCTTCTAGTTGAATCCATAGAATTAGGGAGTTGTAGCTTCCTTCAAGTTGGATCTTGAGAAACTAGGGGGTTGTATCCTCCTTCCAGTTGCAGCTAGAAAATAGGCAAGTTACTGTCTCCTATGAATGTATTTCTTTGACAATATAAGAAAATCATTCCATAGTTTTCTCCTGCATTGGGTTTCCATGTAAAAAATATTGGTGTACTATGTTTATGTGTGATGTTTTATTGTTCACTTCTTATGCATACTACTCATATGGAATTTTATTGATAATTTTCTCATAAAGTAAACATTGTGGCTAAAAAGGATTAAAAAGTATTGATATTGATTCACCCACCTTCTCAATATTCCAACAATCGCTACCTGACATTTTGTTGAAGAAAACATAAACAAAAGAATGGAACTCATTTTAGATACATGGGACCTATAAAAATACTTATCCTCTCTTGGTCTCGGGATACATAATACCAAGGAATATTTGAATGCAGGAATAGGAAATGATGAAGGACTTCTCAAAGATGGAGTTTCCATGTTCATTGCAAACGTTTTGCTAATGCTGGAAATAAGAAGAAAACAAGAATATTTTCCTTCTCAAAGTCGTATAAAGAAACTAAAATCATTTTGGATTCAAAGAATTAATATATTAAGGGGACTATTAAGTGAACTCAATGACTTAACACACAAAAAGACCGAGGACTATTCAAAATTGGTTGGGTTAGATATTGTGGGTACTATTATTGAGGTATCAAATCCAAGTTTGATAGCAGATTCATTTCTCCTGACTAAACAACAATTTGAAGAACATGTTGAGACTTTGAAAATATTATCGACGAAGAAATTTGACAATATGGTGTAATACACTAATGATTATATTGATAGTTGTTTTGTGGAACATACAAATAGAAATCAAGACATTGAGACCACATTGCAAAATTTATCAATTGACTCTAAAGAAATTGAAAGTGAATTATTTAATATCAAAGTCAAGCAAGAAGTGACCATTTATCCTCTAAGAGAATATATTGAAGAATGGATAAAAACGTCTACAACCAAGATTACTGAGATTCCAACGGAAGCAGTTAATACCGGTCATGTAATTGCAACAAGCAAGGAAACTAAATGTGCATCAACATGTAAATAAAAAAGAGATTCCATCGCAATCTTTTCATTCGTGCTCTATCCCAAATCCGCATCTTCTTCCTCATATTTCTTGTATCTATTTTTATGGTCCATAGGATCCCCAATCCTAGTCCATTTATGCACAAACATATTTAAAATTGTTGAGACTGTAAACGACTTTACTATTTTTGAGAAATCACATAGAACTATTTCGGGGTTGATTTTGATGGTATTTAATAACTCTAATTTTTTTAGTATAAAATATTTGAAATTGACTCATCAAATTCTCTTCTCGATATTTATAAGTAACACTATTTCAAAGTTGTCTCATGTGTTGGACTGTATTTTCTTTTATTTCTGAATGTGATAAACAATATCTAAAATTATGATGGATGTGAGAGTTTATGTTATTTTTTGCAATTTATTCATTACCAAAAAATGTGATGTTTAAGGTTCATGGTCCACTTTTCGGGAAATCCTATATTTTATGCCATTTTAAATTTTGTTGAGGGATAAATATTTGGGTTTTTATTTTTTGGCATAATCCAATATATATATCAAATAAAATATTTTGAAGAATTTACAGATGAGTACCACCTCTCTAAAAACACGGGGGGATTCATATCCTCGTGAGGTTTTTGTTTCGGTCTTAACAAATTCAGACATAAGCATTTTTTGTGACCATACTGGGGAACGAAGATAAAAATAATGTTTTAGACCAAAATTATTATGACTCGTCCTCAACCTAATCAACCCCAATTACAAGTTGGATTGGGAAACCAAAGAAGTGTTTTGCATCAGTTGTATGACCTTGTGATGACAACGGCCCAAACCTGTAAATAATTAGAAATATCCTAGGAAGTTATTGTCCAAGAAGAAGAAAGACATATTCTAGGAAGACAGTTACGAAGAAAAAAAATATAAATTGAAACTGGAAGGATATAAGGGACCGATAACTAGAAGTAGAAGTAGACAATTTTATATTCCAGAAATTAAAGAAGTTTCCTGTGAAGAAAAATAGAAAGGTTTAGTGATGGATGATAGAAATGAAAACTATGAATAAATACATGAAGAAAGGTGTGAAATAATAAATCCAATAAGAAGGGTTATATCTTTCCTCTTAACCTTCAAGGAGAACAACATCAAATTCATACTCTCCCACAAGGAACATTGCCAATATTTTCAAGAGATGGAGTAGTAGATCCCAAAGAACATGGATTTGTTTTTGGACATGTGTGATTTTCACCTAATAGAATATGATGATGTAATGGTGAGATTGTTTCTTCATACATTGACTGGTCAAGCCTACAAATGGTATATGTTGGATTGTTTGGGATGACCTGGGTTCTACTGTAGGTTTCCAACAAAACACTGCAAACCATCGGCCCTACTAGAGACCAGAAGGAAACATTGCGCATAGAGTGCAGAATGAAGTCTCATCTGAGATATCTTATGGGTGACTTCACGACCCATATGTCTAAAACCGTAGAAGGGAGGTTGATGCGGGGATTCCAAACATTATTTCTACCTCAAAATTCATCATATCTATTATTCTAATACCACATAATATCCATATATATCATTTTGTAATCATTTCATTCATTAAAGCTCATTCTGCAGTAAATATCATGGTTATTCTAGTGCGCGCCACATTTTACTACTACATATTCATTCATTCATTCAACATAACTAACAAGAAATAAAGAAAACATTCCAGACAAAGACACAAATTTTACCATGGTTCACCCCCCCTGGGCTACGTCCATAAAGATATGGAATTATTTTCTCTTTTAATATTCTTCATCAAGTTCATTGCACTGCATGCATTACAGTAAGTATAGTTGAAGCTATTAAGGCTGACAAGATCTCACCAAGATCCACAACTTTTTACCTTACCCTCGATTATAATGCATATATCTGTATCCAAAAATTGACTTAAATACCATCTTTCTATTAGCTACACAACTCTCAAACAACTCTCCAAAACTAGAAAAAACTCTAACTCTCACTTGCATGACTTGATCTCCTCATATCTCACAATACATATTATACTACAAAAATGGGTTAAAACAAATTACAACAATGACCAAAACCCTAACCCACTAACCCTAAGTGAGTTAGGTTTTTCCACTTTCTAACTTCTTCCACGTGGTTGATCCACGTGCATCCTTCCTTTGACTTTCCTGCTTCCTTGATTTATGTTTCCTTGTATTTCGGTGCGCACTCCTTTTCTGTTCCATTTTCTAACTATCTTCATTGATTTTTTCTCTTTTCCCCAAAATGTCTTGCACTAACAAGCCCCCAACACTCACTTATGGATCGTCTCGAGTCACTCAGGTAGTGTGTGCCTCATGTACTGACTTGTCTAGCTCCTGGAACCTACCTGAAATTTATTCAACTCGATATTTTACTTGCGCGCACTTCTCTTCTATAGTCTCCACAATCTTCGTTGTAATATGCTCCTTCAACAATTGTCCACTCTCCAGGTCAACCTGTTCAATCTGACCCTTATCTTTATCAATCTTCGTAAGCATTTTTTCTACACCTCCATGTAGTGGTTCCAACTGTACCTACCTTTACTTGTTTTCTTCCTATAGAATCTTCAGTTTTTCTTGCAAATTATTCATTTCTTACGTAGTCCTCATCCTATCTGTTATTTCCATCACTTTCTTCTTTTGACTTAATTCTTGCAGCGCATTATTTACACCTTCTTCCTTCTGTTCTAACTCATGCAGTTTGTTATCCTTCTGCAGACCTGTCCACAATTGTGTGTTCTTATTATACATCTATGTGATTTCTTGGATGATCTGTGTAGTTCTCTCCGTATGACATGTGACCTCCTTCTCCTTGTTTTTTCTTACTTCTGGTGGGGTGGTAGGCACTAGGAGTTTTTTCAACACTATAATGTGGTTCCTATAATCCTCCATAGCCTGCTTTATTTTGAGTTTTTTCAGGAATAGTTTAAAAAATTATTCCACCCGTTGTTCAATTATGCCAGTGCACTACTTTACTTCATCTTGCTCGAACTACGAATTATTGAATGTCATCTCCAATCTCTTCTTTACTTCATTGTCCAATTGTGAACTTGTCGCATATGTGTGGGACCTTGAATGAATTTCCTACACGACATTGATCTAAATTTTATACAATTCCTTTGTTGGAACCTTGGGAAGTGCCAAGTCAAAATGATCCATGTCTTTCAATATATTTTGCGTTGTATCCTCATCAACCTCCAACATTCCCTATGTGATATGAAAATGTTCACTTCCCATGGCTATTATCTACACTATCTCCTGTGCTAGAATTATTCTTTCCTAAGACGTTTGTTGTTGCACTTGTTCTTTTTGATGTGTTGTAGTAAGTTGTAATTTCTCAAATGCATTCTTAACCTATGTCAAATTCTTAATTATGTCCTCCCTTTTATTTTCAACATCATACCATGCCTATGTCATGTAGTCCTGTACTTTCTCTGTGACTAATTCTGCATCATCCTATGTCAGTTTAAGTTCAATAATTCCCTTGTGTAGCTTCATTTTTTGTTGTTGTTCTCCTATTTGCAAGATTGTCCTTTTCATTGGCAGAGTCTATGTCTGTACAATTGTAACTGGTATATCCATGTCTGGGATATCTCCATCTCCTATTTCCTTTGTCATAGGAATGGTTGTCTCCTTCTTCGCTCCTCCGTTTTGTTCCACTGCACGGTCCTTTTCCTTAGCTGGATCCTTAGGAATAGTAGTTTTCTTCCTTGGCTTCCTAGTGGTTGTATTACCCCCTATTTCCTTTGCACGTTATGGTGCCTTCCTCGTATTGGTTGTTGGACTAGTTGATTTTCTTGAAGAGCCAACATAGGCTTTCTTCTTAGATATTGGTACCTTCTTTGGAATCATTAGCACCTTCCATTCCTCAGGCCAATCCTTCATGGCCCACTGCACTTCATCTCATGTAACACAATACCTCAATTATAACCACTCCTTCTTAGGATCCCTTTTGGCCTGGATCCACATGTTGTGTCTGGAAGCCTTAAAATATTCTATCCCTTGATTTTTTATCACCACTTTTGGTGGTATTCCCCATGTATTAGATATATTTTCCTACATATCATCAAACAACATGGAAAAAGTGGTATAATTTTCCTTCCTTTTCTTTGGATCTGAAGTGTTCCATAGTCTTGTATATTTTTCTATGCGACACTTACATATCCTCTGGAAAAATTCGTTGTATTTTGGTTCTCCCCAACTAACCAATTCTATTAGTATAATCAACCATGAATAATGAAACTTTGTGCCTAAATCCTACACAGCCTTACAGTCCTCCACAAACAAGTTTAGAAGATAAGGAGCCTAACTGAGTATACTCCCCTTTGCGCATGGCATTATTGCTGCTATAACTCCTGCAGAGGCTTCCTCTTTGTGACATTTCCTCAACAATTTACATGCCATAAATTTTGTTTCCAATCTCATTTTTGGTCCACTAATTCGATTAATTATTGTTCCCAGGGACCCTCTCTCCATTCCATATTTCTTCTTCATCTCCTTGCTAATTATTTTTCCTTTGTCTCGTCATCCAAATAGTGCTCGGTTTTTCTCCATCTATCAGTAAACATGTGATCTCTGTAATTAACTTCACATCTATTGATACAGGCCTATCCATCCATAATATGCCTTCATGTATTAGTTCTAGCCACATCTATTGATACAGGCTTATCCATCCATAAGATGCCTCCATGTATTAGTTCTAGTAGATGTTTGAAACTGTCATTTACATCTTTTCCCCTCCCAAAGTGGGGAACCTCTAGCATGTTCATGATCCGTATGTTATAAATTCCTATAATCCAATGTTTCGGTTCCAAAATAGGATCCACTAATGGACCCTCTCCTCTACTCTCCATGTACACTTGCTACGCAAACTTAGGGAACTTGTCTATATTTGTCACGTCATGACCATCATACCTCTATTTTTTTATAGACCGTAACAGGTCACCAACTACTTTGACTTTGTCAGGTATTTGTGGAAATGATAGTGTTAACTCCTTCTGTTTGCTTGGTGTTCTTGGTGCAACAGGTTTTTCCCTAGTTATCTTTTATCCAGTTGATGGCCCTGCTTCTTGGTTCTCTTCCTCATCTTCTTTTCTGTCTAAGTTTTTCTTGTTTGTAATATCCTCCACCTGTACTTGCTCCTATGAATCCGACTCTGGATCTGCTATAGGGTGGTGTACTTCATCAGACTTTATTCTTTCATCATCTTTCTAATTTGACTCTACCTACAATTTTTTTCTGCCTAATCCAACTTGTTGTGTGGGGTTCTACTCTGTGCTAGGGTTCTGTGTCTCACCCCATGTTTTAAAATCCATTTCCTCAGTCACCATAACTTGTTTTTCTTCTAAAATCGTGGGACTCACCATCTTGATGACTGGTGGAGGAATGGAATCTACATCCACCACTCCCTATGAATGATTTAAGTTTACTCCATCGGTTGTTGTATGTTGTGGAGATATCGTGGCACTTCTCATTTTTCTTGCAATACAACTGGGATCTCTGACCTTTGGTGGCGCCATTCTTCTAAATTCAGACAAGTTTTCTCTGAAACTTCACTTAATCACCTCGAAATCACTTGCTCGCACTCAGTTTTCTTCCTTAGATCTCATTTGCACAAAGTCATAATGAATCTTCTTATTCAATTTTTCCCCTTTTAAAAGTCCTGCCATAAATTCTTTGTCACACTGTACTTTGTTGATCACCACTTTTTCATTTTTTTGGCTTCTTTCTATATCAGTGTGCGGCTTTTTCTATCTAGTCACCTTTATCTAGCGCACAATATATTCAAGTTATTTCATTTCCATTTCCATCTTTTGCGCACTATTTCATCTAACTTCATGCTAATACTTATCCATCTACTGCATATTTTTGTAATTTTCTTCTTTTTCCAATTGTTTTTTTTTTCCATTTTTACTATATACACTACGTACAATTATGATTTTTTGCATGATATCTGCTAAGGTTTGTTGGGTTTACTGTCCCTATATAGTTTCAGTCGACTTCCATTCACCTATCCTTGAATTTCTTTACCTACTAGATTCTGCAACTGCACAACACCTGCATTGTTTATAGATTTTATCTCATATGGCCCTAGCCAATGCATCCTTAATTTCCCTCGGTGTTGTAAGTAATTGTTGTCATAGAGGAGAACCAGATATCATTCCTTAAAGTTTTTCTTCTTTATGTGTCTATCATGCTAATATTTGTCCTTTTATTTCTATACTTCCTGATGGAAACCAACCATAATCATATCCTCTTCTAGTTTCAGAAGTTGAGCCAATATTTCTTAAGATTCACCTCTTTCTATCATGTTAGTAATGGCTTCAATGCGCAAACTAGGTATCAAATATTCCAAAGGTAATGCTTCTTCCTGACCATACACCAATATGAAAGGTGTCTTCCCTATGATTTTCTTGCATGTGGTTCTATAAGACCGTAATACTATTGGTATCTTCAAATCCCAATCATCCATGTTCACATTACATAGTTTAGTTAAGGAATTCTCCAATATCTTGTTAAATTCTTCCACTATTCCATTATCCCGAGGATGGCATGAAGTTCTCTTATGATGATGTATCTCAGATTCTTCAGTCATTTCCTAGATGGTACTATTGATAAATTGAGTTACCTGATCACTCATCATAATTCTAGGGTATCCAAATCTTGTAATCACTTGTTCAAACAGGAAGTGCGATATAGTTTTTGTGCTACAATATTTTACTGTTGTTCCTTTATCCCATATGGTTAAATATTTTTTCGTTGTAATGATGTGCCATTCTCCTAATCTTCTAGATGGTGGATTGATTGGTCCAACAAAATATACTGCCCATTTTTCAAACACTTTAAGAGTTACCTTAGGTTTCAGTGGCATCTCATCCCTCCTAGATAACTTTCCTACCCTCTGACAGACATCATAATTTTGGAAATACTCATTTGCATATTTTGAAACTATTGGTCACCATAGTCCTGCGCGCAATATCTTTTGTGCGGTACCCTTACCTACATAGTGTCCTCCAGTTATTCCTTCATGTACTTCTGCTAAAATAATAATGTGTTCATGCTCCATGACACGTCTCCTTATAATATTATCTGGACCTATTTTATTCAAGTGTCTTGCAATAAATTGGTAGTCTGTATCTCTAACCACCAAATTATTCTTCTATGCAGTGCTATATTCTCTCGGGGAAAATCTTGTACTAAAAAATTCAATGATATCAAAAAAGTATTCATCAACAATTTGTACTGAAAATATTTTTTCATTAGAAAAATTGTCCTCCAAGCTGCTTGGTTCCTCTCTGTTAGTTGTCTTAGATAGATGATCTGGCCATGCATTCAATATTCCATGTTTAACAACTACTTCAAAATCAAATTCTTGAAATAAATAAAAAAACATATACATATCCTTACCCCCAACACTGACTTGTTGACCAGGTATATAAGAGCAGAGTGATATGTGAATATATTAAAATGTTGGACTAATAAATAATGTATGGACTTTTTCAATGCATACACCATATCCAAACCTTCTCTCTCTTTAATATTATAATTATTTTTTGAATCTAAGAGCTTCCTACTTGCAAATGCTATTGGGTGATCTATATCACCTTCTCCTGGATGTGTTAATACTTCTCCAAGTTCTATTGAAGAGGAATACACATGAACATGAAACTCATTTGACCAATATGGAAACACCAGAATTGGTGTTGTCACCATTTTCTCCTTTAAGATGTCCAAACTCTGTTGGCACTCATCATTCCATTGAGTCTTCATATCCTTCTTTAAAAATTTATCCATGGGCATAGTAATTTGTTCATAGATCCTTATGAACTTTATATAATATGTTGTATGACCAAGTGTATCTCTTAATTGGTGCACTGAATTAGGTGGTGGTAAATTAACAATGACAACAATCTTTGCAGGATCAACCAACAAACCATGTTTACACACCACATGTCCTAGAAAAATTCCAAATGGTGCATTGAATATGCATTTATTAATGTTCAATGAGATTTGAAACTATCTACATCTATCTAGCATCAATCTTAAAATTTCAACATGATCATTCAATAAGATAAATATTGTCCAATCATCCAAATAAACTTTCAATAACTTATGTATAAAATATTTAAATGAAGTTACCAATACCCTTGAAAAGATAGCAGGGGAATTCTTCAATCCAAAGGGCATCACTATGTACTGATATGACCCCTATTTTGTGGAAAATGTAGTCGTATGATGATCCTCTGGTGTTATTCTGATATGGTGATACCCTAAAAATCCATCAATAAATGAGTATGCTTCTTGCCCTCCTACATTATCCAATGCCTCATTTGTAAATGGATTACATAAGAGATCATGCAAATAGGAATCATTCAACTTCCTCAAGTCTACACAGATCCTTATTCCCGCTTGCTTCTTCTCCTGAACTACCATAGGGATAATCCAATCAGATTCTTCAACAGGTTCTATTATACCGAACTCTAACATTTTATAAATCTATGCCTTTACTTTATGTTTATATACTGGATTCATCCTCTAGGCTCTCTATCTTATTGGTATAGCTTATGGTCTCAAAGAAATATTGATATCTCCAAGTTCTCCTACTACTCCTTTCATCTCTGAAAACGTTGTTGGAAATAAATCACTATATTCATGCAATGACTCTGTTATTCTTTCCACTGTCTGATTATCTCAATAGTCACCAATAATTGCAATCTTTGGATTATCTTCTATTCCAATATTTACCTTCTATATATTCAATGGTGCAGAAAAATCGTCTGACTATAATTGTGGACCTTATACTTCTCTTTCCCCTTCAACTTTTTTTATCTGAAGATCATGTAGGTTTTCTTCTATTGGGTCATCTTCCATGATGTGGTAACAATGTAACAATTGTATGAATGTTTGTCTATTCTGATTCTGATAAGCTGTTAGAATTTAAATTTTAGGTTCTTCAAAAATATTCTCTTTTGACAACTTCAATGTTGTATCTATCTCTGGATTCTCATGTTCAAATGAAAACGTGATCACAAAATTCTGTTGCAAATCTTCCCAGTTTACATTTCCTCTGTGCAATTCCAATTTTGTATACCAATTACTTGGGATGCCTTTTAATGTATGAATGAAGTGATGTGGAAATTCCTCTAGTGGTACCGGTCTCCATTGAGTTGTGCATTTGTTTATATGTTCTTTAGGTTGTCATATTCCATCATATTTATCTGTATATGTATTCTCCTATTATGTGCCAAATATAATGCGTAGTAATATTTTTCATTGGTACCAATCATTAATATTTTGTTTGTCCGTACCCCACCAACGTGCAGGTCTTGCTTTCAAGGAAATATCCAAAACCAATAAAATTTGATTCTCCAAGAATTATAACTCAAACTTTGTTAAAAATTATTCCAAATCATTATAACCATAAAAACTTGGAGGTTTTCTTACCTATATGCCAACCCATATTAGAGTGTGTGCAATTATTTCACATATTCTTGTAGATATCTTATGTAAGCATTGTTTCCAATTCTCCATTCCTACGTCAGAATATGAAGCATAAGAAATAATGCTTCTCCAGCTAAGCATTCCATTTGTTGTTGGGTTAATGTAATCTTCCTCACATGCGGTAGTTCTACATAAATGGTTTATCTCTTATGTAATGAAATGAGTTGTCACTAGTTCAACATATCTTCCACCTTCTGAAGGATATAATGGTGATATGACTCTATATTTTCCTGATTAAAAAATAATTTTTCTGTTCTTCAAGTTGATGATAGCAAGATTGTCAAATACCCAATCCAATCCCAAAAATCCAGGATAAGGTGTAGTATTATCCACTATATAAATTACCTCAAAGTATGCCATATTTCACACACCATCTAAATCCACTAGTATTCCTTTCAATTGACCAATTGGTATCACTCTATGTTGGTTTGCCAATTTCAATTGAATACATGAATATCCCAGTGTAGGTTCCCCCTTGCATTCACATGTCTTCTTAGGAAGAACATTTACCTCAGATCCCAAATCTAATATGATGTCACCCATGTTAAAGTATCCACTATTTTCATTCATTATGGACTCCCTATTTGTTCTTGTCTTCCTATGGACATGATTTACTTTATTTTTTTCCAGTTTTATCTCTTATCTAGAATTGGATTTTTCTAACAGACTTTGTAATACTTGTAGAGATGTTTTATCATTCAAGAGCATCATGCAAGACACCAAAAAGTTTCTTATATTAGTTAATTTTTCTGAAGACTGATATATGTTGGTATCATCAAATAGATGAGGCATATCATATACTGGTCCATCATATCTTATTTCTTCATTTGAAGTAGAAGCAATATTCTCCTTAAAAATTTCTTGTTTGGGCTGCTGGAATATCTCCTTTTCCTTGCGTGCATCAAAATGTTGTTGAGGTGTTGTATTATTTATGACCCATTGGTGTTGGTCCTGATTATTCTTTGTTTCATCTGCTCTTGTCTTGGTTCCACCTCGAGTAACCATATTGATCTTTTTTCCATCATCTTCTCTAGTTTATGCGGTAATCCATTGAACATTCCGGTTATTTTGATTCCTCTTTTTATGTATCCTTGTCATAAGTGTAGGGAATCCTTATGTATCATGACCTTCTGCATGAAAGTACATGCATATCATCGGTGGCAGTGTAAAATCCCTTGCATAATGTCCAGGTTTCTAACAATTGTGACAGTTTACTTATGCTCTACCTCTTCCAAATATTCCTCTTCCACGACCTCCTCCTCTGAATCCTCCTTTGTTTCCTTGATTATATGCATGCGATGTATTATACTGTGGTACCTGGTTATATTGAGGTGGCACTATAAATTGTTGTGAAGTATTGTATTGTTGTGTAGTTGGACCTTTCATTGGTTAAGCCTGCATCCTATAAGCATTTGAGGTCCTTTCCTTCATCACCTCCAAGGTTTGGCAATCCTTATCCTCATGTCCTATAGACTTGTAGAAATTGCAGAATGTACTATTGGACATTTTTTGATACTTTTGCATCATGGGAAAATGATAGGGATCATTTCAATGTGTTCTACATATTTCACATCATGGTCCTCTTGTAGGTAAGGGATTTGACAATCCTTCTCCCAAATATTGCACAAATGTTGGGCACTCATTTTTATGGTTCCCTTATGTTCTGCATAAGGTAGACTAGACAACCTCCCTCTTTTCCTTGCCTTTGTTCTGATTCAACTGAAATGTCAAATTATTGAGATCTACTCCCATCTCTTCTATAGTTTGATTTGTATCTTTATATTGATTCTCTTCCAATTGTAAGGGTGCTTGCAAAGCCTCAACCTGATTGTGGAACTTCTATTGCCTCAATGGGTATTTAAAATGTAGAAATAATGAATTAACGAATAGTTTCCTATGCTTCATATCTAATATAGGATATTTCAACTTACCCTTCGATCTCTTGAACTTTTGATTGAATTACCAAACTGATTCCCCTAGATTCTATTAGAATTCATTGATTATCGCCTTCTTTACATCTGCGATGATTGTAGGTGCTCTTTGTGGATTATTTACTACGAGGATCATAAACCATTCTAATGCATGGTCTCTAAATGTAATTGCAAGCTACAAATTTTTTGTGAATTTATCTATGATCTGTTTAGCTACCCAAATATTTTCACAAATAAATAAATGCTTTTTTGGGTCTTCGAACCTTCTCCATGAAACTTTGGTAACCGAATAGTCAGATCTTGTCCTTCGATTGTAAAATTTGTTATACCACCTATTCACGGTGTAGATAACTGACTAATGGTAGTTGAAATCGTAATTCCACTTTAATTTCCACTAGACCCTCATCCTACTAAAATCCTTCTGCTACTAATTGTTATTTGTCTAACCGGTTCTTTCTCTTCAGATGTCTTAATCACACACGAGATTGTGGGTTCCACACTAATTCTGATATGGAATGGAGAGCCTTCTTCTACAGTACCAAACCCTTGACCTATTGACGCAGACCCCCAACCCTCTATCGGCCCTCGGGTCAAGGTCCGCTACAGGATCGTTCTAATTCTTTCCCTTGAGTCGGATTGATTGTTCGATTGATCTCTGGGGAATCCCACACACATAAAATGGTGCTTCTCCACAGGTACTTATGAATTGATCCCACGCGATCAAACGCAAAGCATCAATTCCAATCTCCCTCTGACCAAACAATGTGGTCGTATTTCTCTTGATGTTGGAACTTCAGAGTTCGCGACTTCAAGTCTCTCAACTCTTCACCTTCCGGATTCACGATACCCGAAATGCCAATACGGGTATAGCTCCTTCCCTTGTCAGCGCCCTTCACGCGTGACTGCCATCTAGGCTTAACGCCAACGCCTCTCGCTATTCGTCGCTTCGTGAGTTTCAACATCCAACCTTGGCACCTTCCCTTCATGAACCCCCGAGAAGTGACATTAGCTTTCCCTCTCACATTATCGCTACTCGCGACTTCAGGACTTTAGGGAAAAAAGTCTCGACCTCCTATCCTCCGAACTGTCGAAATGTCGAATTTCGACACGTTGTCAATGCGGGTCCCACAACAGAACTTTCCGCCTTTTCAGAATTTTGGCCTTCGCGATTTCGCGAATCCTGATGCTAAACTTTTGGTTCTTCAACCCACGAAACCCTGAAATGGTCAACAAAGGTTTGAACTCCATGTCAATAGGTATGCCACCTATCCACTCTCCACTATCCATGATATTCAAATCTTTTCCCCCCTTCGGGACTTCGCTCTTTCCAATTTCGCGAATCTCATTGCAAGGCTTTTGGTTCTCCAACTCGCGAACCCCCGAAATGAGATTATGTGAATGATCCAATGATCCCTGTTGGCTCAGATCCTAAGACTCTTTTCCTTCTAAGCTTTGCAATTTATAAAACACTTGCCATAACTCTCCTTGCTCCTCTGTAAGATCTGACGGCTCTCGAGACTTCGCGAATTCTCCATGGAGAATTGCGACCGTCCAATTCCTCCTTGAGGACTCCTGCGAAATGGAACATGTATTCTTTCGCTAAACTTGTCCACCTGCAAACAACGTCGTTGTGCCTTCTTCCAACACCTCAAGGCACTAACTCTTCTTGATATTTCTCCACAACTCGAGTCTTCAAGAAGACTCCTGCACGCACTCCTTACGGAAACCCTTCAATACGTCCAAGTATTGAATTCTTCGACTATGTGCACTCCTTGCGACGACAGTCCTTCAACAATTTCACTTAGGTTGTAACTCTGAGACTTCACTCAGCCTGCGCACACCTTGCACAGCTCTTGTTCTTAACTTGCACTTCAATGAGAATGAGAATAACTGTATCCCTCCTGAGCTTTCAAAGATTGAAACTTTGAACCCGTCAACGCACTCCTTGTGGACAATTTCACTGCACTCCTTGCAGGAAAACTCTTGCTTAGGCAGAGAAACAATTGAAACTCATTCCTTACTCTCTCTTAGACTTCAAATTCTTAACACGAAATCATACATACATGGCATAAAATAAAATGTATAACAGAAAGAGTAAAACAATCATGAGCATAACATTCAATCATGCATACACAGAAAGTATTTGAACACCACGAGTCTGAATCAAAGCTTCATATATTAATCTCAGAACTTTTGTACATGGGTTCTTCTACACAACTCTTTTCTTCTGCTCTCCTATGCTCTCTTCAATTGATAAATTGTTGCTAATAATACAAATGATGCAATATGAGGGTTTCTATAGTCAGTTTTCCCTCTGCTCCTAAAACTGTCTAATCTAGAATTAAATTATACCTACTTACATTAACTGCCTATAAATGCCTTTACATCTTACAGATGAGAGAGGATCGCTTAAGATCTGTTTACAATATGGAAGTACGCACGCTCTTAACTATTACATTGATGTTTGGTGTATCAAACTTCAAAACATTTCAAACAATTCATCATGTGCCAAAATGCATTGGTGCTTGTCCCATGCTCTCTTGTTGTTGGCGATGCTCCTGCATCACCTATGGTTTTTCTATCATATGTGTCATGCATGATTCCCTCAATATTACCTATGGCACAAAGATCCTCTACCTCTTCTTCATCACTATACAAGCCCTCTTGCTTAGATACTATACTCTTTTTACTATTGACCTTGTACTAGTAGGGTCTTCCATTGCATTGCATTCCCGCTATGTCCATTGTTACCTTGATCTGATATTCATCCATCATAATGCGGTCCATTGCTTCCTTATTTGACCTATATCCAAGTCCTTCTCCATATCTCATATCTTCCTTAATGTTTCCCCCAATCTCCCCATGCACACACTGTGATTTAGTTGTCTGACTCCATTGTCATCACACCTTTATCATGCATTAATATCTTGATCGATGTGAATAGTGATCTAATGTACCTCCCTCTTGGCCCCTTTAAAAATTATTTCTCTGTAGCAGTGTATGATTTTGCAGTATCAACTGCAAAATCAGTAATGAATCATACAATAATGTTGTCTAACCAAAAATCCACTATGCGCGTGAATTTATTATTGAATTTCTGTAGATGCACAATATTCTCAGTAGTCCATTCTAATGGTCTTATCCAATTAGTTGGGTGATTTTCCTTCAATCTCAGTATCCACTCCTACTGTAGTTCTGGAAAATAAAAAAAATGTGCCTCATGAAGATCAGTAAATGCATACCTTTCAAAATAATGGAACAGTGTATACTTAGGGTCTCTATTGTCCTTCTGCACAAACTTGAGCTTTTTTGTTTCCAACCATCATTCGATCTCCTTCTTAGTATGGTTCCATGGTCTAAACACCCCCTTCTAATACTACATTCTCTTCATTGTCCATCATCAATTCATAATGTAAACCATAAACCCTATTTTTCTTTGAAAGTACACAAATTAGTTGACACAAGTTTTAAGTTTTCATCAGCCTTTCTTCATTTTTCTTCCAGGTTATACATTGTATATGCAATGAATGTGTGTCATAGTTGTGATGAAAAATCCCTCTTTTTTCTTTCATTGTTTAATCAACACCATAAAAATATGTCATTGCAGTACTAGATGCGGGAACGTGTGTATTGTCAAACTAATTTTAAAAGGAACAATGAAAAGGCATTGTACTAGGACTAGACATGGGTAAGAGTGATCTGTGAATGGGTCCAACGTTGAAATGTTTTCAAATTGTTTCTGTATGCACTGAAATTTGACAAGGATAGACTCTTTGCATGCCTTAACCATATGGAAGGGTTTATGGACTCAAATTTGACTCACAAACCCACTTTTTTCCATCAGCAATTCATCATGTAAACCATAAACCCTATTTTTATTTCAAAGTACACAAATTGGTTGACAGAAGTTTTATGTTTTCATCGTTCTTTCTTCATTTTTATTTCAGGATCTGCATTGTATATACAATGTATGTGTGTCATAGTTGTGATGAAAAATCCCTCTTTTTCATTCATTTTTTAATCAACACCATACAAATATTCCCTTGCAATACTAGATGTGGGAACGTGTGTACTTTCGAACAAATTTTAAAAGGAACAACGGAAATACATTGTACTAGGACTAGACATGGGCAACAATGACCTGTGAATGGAGCCAACGTTGAGATTTTTTCAATATGTTTCTGTATGCACTTAAATTTTACATGGATAGGCTATTCGCATGCCTTAACAATATGGGAGGGTTTCTAGACTCAAATTTGACTCACACACCCACTTTTTTTCATCATCAATTCATCATGTAAACCATAAATCCTATTTTTCTTTCAAAGTACACAAATTGGTTGACACAAGTTTTAAGTTTGCATCAGCCTTTCTTCATTTTTTTTTAGGTTCTACATTGTATATACATTGTATGTGTGTCATAGTTGTGATGAAAAATCGCTCTTTTTCATTCATTGTTTAATCAACACCATAAAAATATGTCCTTACAGTACTATATGCGGGAATGTGTGTACTATTGAATGAATTTTAAAAGGAACAACGAAAAGAGAATCTACTAGGACTAGACATGGGCAAGAGTGACATGTGAATGGGGCCAATGCTAAAAAAATTTCAAACTATTTATGTATGCATTGAAATTTGACATTTATAGACTATTCGCATGCCTTAATGATATGGGAGGGTTTCTCGACTCAAATTTGACTCACACACCCACTTGTTTCCATCATCAATTCATCATGTAAACCATAAACCCTATTTTTATTTCAAAGTACACAAATTGGTTGACACAAGTTTAAGTTTGCATGAACCTTTTGTTAGGATCCAGAAATGTCCCTTTTTCACTATATCTTTTGCTCATTCAACCTTATCATTTCTATGCTAAAATGCCTAATATCATGTTTACTAAGACCTTTTTCCCAAGGTATGAATCATTGATCTTGATTTTGTATTATTATTTATTTAACATGTTTGATTGGTAGTGTTTCTCATATTTTACCCATGAATGTTAAACTAATGATCAAAATGTGTAGATTAAAGAAAAACAACCAAGTATTGAAGAAAGATCGTTGCTATTACACCAGTTTCTACAGTTGTGCTCCAATTATGCATGGTGTTACATGACTACATCAACTGTGCACCTTTCTTGGAAGCTGTTACAATCGCTGCAACATATTCCAACTGATCCTAGAAGTTGTTATATCATTCAAATATGTATCCTAAAGACGGATCCTCAAGGTTGTTACACATTTTGGCTCACGCTGGTGATCAAGATCATTTCCATATTTTGTGAAGATGACAAAGCTTTTATATCATACGAACAGCTTGAGAATCTTCGATTCTCAAGGCTATTCTGAGTCTGTTTTAACTGAATGTCTCTGTCTTTAAATAACAAATATTTTATAATCATTAGGGGAGTGAAGATTAGTTGTGGAATAGAGATTGAAGTGAATCATTTTGTATCTAAACATTTATGGTGATTTAATAAAGAAGTGATTTGATTTTCTCCAACCTATTGTAGTCTTTTTTACTGGATTCAGTGAGAAGGAAAGGGCCCACCTTCCTCACAGACTGCCCACTGTTGTGAGTTTTAGATTAACTGCTTAGATTGTTTACATTTGTGTGATTTATCTATTTATGCATTTCTAGAATACATTTGTTGTTACAGTTCAGTCCCTTTCTATTAATGCGCATCGGTGTGTCTCATGAGAGTTAGAATCAATTGTTTAATATTGCTGGAGATTTTCTTTGAGAGTTAATTCATTGTATGCATTAGATTAAATCTTTGTTTTCAAGAAAAAGTAAATAGAAGTATGAATTCCCTTTCTGCAATTAAGTAGACTTCCTTTCAACAATTAGCACATAACTTCCTTCTACAAGAGTAAAATAGAAAATTAGAATAGATTAGATAATCCAGGATTCTTATACACTCATCAAATGCTACTCCTGGAAATTAGATTTCAATTATGTAAGTGTGACTACAATTCTGCAAAAGTAGATTAGAACTCCAACTGTGTCAACAACTTGTGTTAGTTCTGTTTCTTTTAGTGTTAATTTACCTTACTGCAACTTGATTAGTGTTTTCTTTCATAATCTAGCATAGATTGTGCACAATTATCTTGCAATAACAAAACTTCCCTGGGTTTGACAATTCATATTGATAACCTTAATTATCTATTTATTTAGACAATTAAAGTGCCCAATATTTTGGCACCGTTTCCAGGGAAGATAATTATACATTCTTGTAAGAACATTAGTTTTCTTTTCTTAGGAATGAGTAGTCTTCATGAATCGAGGAACAAGAGGATGTATCCCCAAAAATACTAACCCTATAGGTGCCAGAGGATGTGGTGGAAGGAATCCTACATTGGGAAGGCCAACCTTTGTTGATGAGATTATAGCCAAAGAAAATTCTTCTTCGGGATCTATCTTTTGCCCTTCAAGTCCTCCAAGAAGACATATTCCTTAGCCATCAAAACTACCCCATTTTGAAACATCGTTTTCATCAGGGGCTGAAGCTGAAGCTGAATATTTGTCACCAACAATTCAGCACGCAACACTGGAGAATATTGAAGATCAAGCAAGTGTAGCTCGGAATAGGGAAAATCCAGAAGATGTTGTTTATCAGATCAATGGACAGATAGTCACTAAAGAGGAGTGGGACACTTTCTGTATTGAATGGAGAGAAAGAGAGAATATGGAAAATCAAGGAGATAATGAAGAAGAGCTCCACCATGAGGATCTAATGAACAATGAAGATCAGGTAAATGATGAAAATACTATCTCTACCCTGATTTTTCGTATTACTAATATTCCCACACGGGGGATGGCTCCTATGAAGAACATACCTCTCTCATCCCTACCAAATTTCCATGTATTATCCACTGAGGATCTAGATGAGTTTATGTTTGAACTTGATATTATGTGTAGAAGCTATGACTACACTACCACTATGCAGAAGCTTAAATTATTTCCACCTACATTGAAGGGTAATGCATTAATATGGTTCATGAGCCTTGGAGGAGAGAATATTTCAACATTGGGACAAATGAGGCAGCTTTTCCTGAACAAGTACCAAGACTATTGTCGAATGAGGGAACGAAGAGAGGAACTGTTCAAGATGTCTCAGAAGGAGGATGAGACCCTTGAATATTTTGTGGAGCGACTCTAGTATAATCTACAAAGGTCTGGACATCTGGATGTGAGTAAGGACATTCTGAAAACTAGTTTGCTAAAAGGAGTTAGAGATGATTGTTTAGATATGTTGAATATGCTCGAAAAGGGAGATATATCTAAGGAATCCTATGAAGACATTGTAAATATTTGTAATATATGCTCTCGAGGACCTACAAGGAATAAGTCATCTACTAGGGATGCCACTTTTTCAAGGGTACAAAAATCAGCGAATGGAGGGGAACCAAGAGAAGAAATAGGTAATCTGTTAGAAGATTTCAAAACATAAATGATTAACTCTTTTTCCTCACAAATTGACACTCTGTAAGTCAAACAGAAACAAGAAGAATTAGATATGGCATTGTCTGTTTTCTATTCGAAATGCAGAAAGAAACATCCACTAAGGGAGTGACCACTGAACAGTGTTCAGGTATGTCTTATTTGTGAATTAGATCATGCTATTGACCAATGTCCCTCCCTACCAGGTGTAAAAGATCCAATGAAGGTGACTAATGAGGAAGTGGAGGTTGCCTATCTAATAACACAGAGGAGAAAATAGAAGCCACGAGGTCAAGGTATAAACCCTCAATTCTCTTTTGCAACGCTTAATTATTGGAATAATAATCAACTTCAATATGGACAAATGAATTCCCCCCCTCCAAATCATATGCCACCTCCTTATCAATATCCCAATGCATGGTTACATATGCCCCAACAATAGACTCACCATGGGAAATGGAACCCATATTGGAGAGGCCCTCAACAACAACTTACTTATCAAAACCATCACCAACAGAACCCCTATCAACAACAGTTCCAACCCCAGTACCAGTAGAAACAACTGCAGTTACCTCCCAATGCCCCACAGAACAATCATCCCTTACGACCTCAGATTCTTGTGCAACCTAACCCAAATCCAAATAATAAGGCCGTTCAAAATATTGATATACACAATGTGCCAGATCTATCTATTACCCCTATGCCTTGTGATGAGAAAAAATTAAAATCAGGGAGAATAGTCGAGCCAATAATTGAAGATGCTCCATCTTCAGAATAAGACAAGGAATCAAGGGAAAAACTATCTGTTGATACAAAGGAAATTGAAAAACCTATCATAGAATTATCATACCCCATTCCCTAAAAGATTGGAAATTACAAAAACTGTGGAATTACCATCCTTCAATCTCTTAGGAGAATTGCAAAATCTGCATGTTAACATTCCACTATTGCAAGCGATTAGGGATGCCCCTATTTATGTGAATATTGTGAGAGACCTCTGTACCAAAAAGCCTGGAAGGAAACCTAGGGACCCCCTAACAGTACACGTAGTGGTAGAATTGTCTGAACTGATGTTAGGCAAAACCCCACCTATTAAATATGGCGACCTAGGAAACCCTACAGTCACTGTCAAAATTGGATAGACATTTATTCCCGATGTGTTAGTTGATTTACGGGTAGAAAATAACATTATGCCAATAGATACGACACAATTGCTACAACTCAGAACGCAAGTCCGACCTACTCCTACTGTTTTAGAATTAGCTGAGCATTCTACTATCAAACCAAAAGGAGTAATCGATGATCTAGTTATTTCAGTTGATTCATGGGAGTATCCTGTTGATTTTGTCGTATTGTAACCTAAAACCCATCTGGGGGGACACCCTCTAATCCTAGGAATACCATGGTTAGCTACAGCTGATGATTTCATTGGTTGTAGATCTGGTTCAATGACCATCTCCGATGGTTATGATACCAAGAAACTTACCCTTTATCCTCATGCTACACCTAGTGTGGAACCCAAAAATTCTTTATGGATGGACATTGAGGATGAAAGCCCTCTGCCTATGCTAACCATAGGAAAATCCTTGAGTTTCAAAGACGAGACAGAGGATGAGCTAATCAATAGCTTTATCAGTGACCCCTCTATTGTTACACCAAACACGTATCACTGATTGAGTATAATCTTTGACCCTACTTCCCAAGAAGGAGTGATCCCAGAGATGTTCTATGAAGCTTTTGTAAATCAATTTAATTTAGTTGTAGCAGTAGATACTGAAACAACTGAATTATTTCCTAAATTCAGTTCTAAGAGCATCGTTGTAGAAATCAAACCTAGAAAAACCCTGAACATCAATCCTAATTTATCTTATGCTGAAATTGGACGTTTGATGAAGTTATTGATTGAACATAAAGACGAATTTTCTTGGGATTACATGGATATGAAAGGAATTTCCTCTAAACTATTCACCCACCATATATACATTAATGAAGAATGTCAACCCATTTTCCAACCCCAAAGGAGAATGAACCCTAATATTAAAGAGATTGTTAAAGAAGAACTCCATAAACTTCTTAATGCAGGATTCATCTACCCTATATCAGATAGTGAGTGGGTTTCACCCTTGGTTATTGTACCTAAAAAGAATGGTAAATGGAGAGTGTGTGTGGAATATAGAGCCCTGAATAAGGCCACATAGAAGGATCATTTCCCTTTGCCTTTTATTGATTAGGTTTTAGACAACCGATCTGGGAAAAACATTTTTTCTTTCCTAGATGGATTTAGTGGCTATAACCAGATAACAATTGCTCCACGGGACCAAGATAATACCACGTTTACCAGCCCTTGGGGTACATTTGCCTACAAGGTTCTCCCATTTTTCTTATGTAATGCACCAGCCACTTTCTAGAGAGCTACAATTGGTATTTTCTCTGATATGGTGAATGAATGTATGGAAATATTCATGGATGACTTTACACCTTATGGTACTGATTTCGATGAAGCTTTAGCTAATCTGGAAAAAGTAATCAAAATATGCATACCATCTCATATTTCTCTAAGTACAAAAAAGTGTCATATGATGATGAGAGAAGGCGTAGTGCTGGGAAACTTCATTTCTTATGAAGGAATTCAGGTAGACCGAGCCAAAATCTAGGTAATTTTGGACATTCCAACTCCATCAACTCCAAAAGAGGTAAGAATATTTTTAGGGCATGCTGGATATTACAGGAGATTCATTAAAAAATATTCCAAACTTTCCTTTCCCTTATTTTTTCTATTGACAAAGGATGTTGACTTTAGTTGGACTGACAATTGTGAATTGTCTTTTGCAGATCTGAAACAAAAATTGTCCACAGCTCCCATTTTGAGAGGGCCGAATTGGGCCCTGCCATTTCACATTTCTTCAGATGCCTCAGACACTGCAATTGGTGCAGTTCTAGGGAAATAGGAGGACAAATTTCCCTATGCTATCTATTATATTAGCAAGAACATGGCTCCTGTTGAGTTAAACTATACAGTCACAGAAAAAGAATTATTGGCAGTAGTTTATGCTATCAATAAATTCAGGCATTATCTCATTGGTTATTCTACTTTTATTCATACTGATCATTCAACAATTAAATATTTGATGAATAAACCTATTACTAACGCCCGAGTAACAATATGGTTGTTATTACTACAATAATTTGACATCACTATAGTAGATAGACCAAGAAAAGAAAATGTGGTTGTTGATTTTCTCTCAAGATTGAATATAAATGATGATAATTCACTTGTAGATGATTCCTTTCCAGATGAACATTTGTTTGCAGTATCTTCTCACTCACCTTGGTATGCATACATTGCTAATTATTTGGTTGCAGGGAAGGTACCTCCACATCTATCTCCTCGAGAAATAAGGAAGATTATTCAGAAGAGTGCTCGGTATAGTTGGATAGGGGGATATATTTTCTACACAAGCCTAGATCAAGAAATAAAGAGATGTGTGAGAGATGATGAAGTTTATGATATGCTTAAAGCTTGCCATGATGGCCCTTGTGGGGGTCATTTTGCTGATAAAAGGACTGGGCATAAAATTTTGAGGATGGGCTATTTTTGGCCCACAATATTTCAAAATGCAAGGAAGTATGTCCAAGCCTGTGACAGTTGCCAATGAATGGGTCATCCAACTCATAGGGATGAGATGCTTCTCCAGACTCAAGTGGTGTTAGATCCTTTTGAGAGATGGGCCATACATTTTTTAGGGCCCATTTACCCACCTTCTAATAAAAAATTCTACATATTGGTCTACACAGATTACATGACCAAGTGGGTAGAGGCAAAATTACTCATGAGGGCCTCAAAAGAAGTTGTCTTAGCATTTTTGTTTGAAGATATATTTGTTAGGTTTGGAGTTCCCAGAGAGTTAGTAACTGATGGGGGACCACCTTTCACATCACATAAGTTTGAATCCCTACTCAGTAAATATCATGTTTTGCATAGAACAACTTCTCCATACCATCCCCAAGGTAATGGGTAGTTGGAAAGTACAAACAAAGTCATAGAAGCTATTCTTACTAAGACAATGATGGAACATCTTAGGGATTGGTCTGACAGATTGCATGAAGCTCTATGGTTTTATTGAACCACTTGGAGGAACATAACTGGTTTTTCTCCTTATGAACTGGTATATGGGAAGAGCCTTGTTTTTCCCAATGAGTTCGAGATCAAGACCCTAAGAACTGCATCAACAGTCAATCTAGACTTGACTATGGCACAGAAGGCCAGACTACAGCAGCAAAATGAGATGGATGAAAAGCCTTTGGACACTATTCATCAAACCACATTGATTCAACAACAAATAACCAAGTGGCATGACCGAGTCATCAAAAATAAGTTATTCAAAAAGGGAGATTAGGCTTTGTTGTATGATTTGCACTTTAAAGAATTGCAGTGTAAGCTGTGTACAAGATGGCTAGGACCTTACGAAGTAGACACTATTTTTCCCAATGGGAAAATCATATTGATCACTATTGATGGATCCAATACACAGTTACTTGCAAATGGTCATCGCTTGCACCTGTATCAGCGTCCACTTTCCAAGGCAGAATTTAAATCCAGATGTACAGCTGATACAGATTATCAATTTTTAAAGGGAAAAGAGCTTGCTCCTTCCCCTTCTAAACTTTAGAACTTTTTTCTTTTCAATCAAACCTTGTATATAAATAAACTCTGCGAATTTGAATTTTTGTGTTTTTGCTTAAAAAAAATTATGCTTCTTTAATAAGTTCATCCTAGAAGGGTATCAGGCAGTTACTTGTGTGCAGATGAGTTGATGAATAGCAAGGTAGATTACAGCGAAAGGAGCCAAAGGATTAGTTTTTGGAAGTTTGAAAAAACTCCCTAAAAACTAAGGGATTTTGTGTTCAGCCGGGTTACATGTTGTTACACCTCTTTCCAACAAAATGGTCATTTTACATGTTGTTACACCATTTTCCCGACTATTTTTTCTTACATGATGTTACACTCCTTTGCCCGATTTACATGCTGCTACACCTAATTCCACTATTCTAGCCAAAATACATGTTGATACACCTACCGCTATTATTCCTTTTCGTTATTTTACATGTCACTTTACCCATTTTTCGCATTTCTGCCACTTTTCCATGCTGATACTCCATCAATCTTTCCCGCTCTGCTATCTTTCCATGCTAAAACATTGTTGTTTTATCATTTCCATTGCTATATTTTCCACTCTCTTTGTCAAGAAATGTCGCTTCATCATTACTTGATTCCACATCCACAGATTTCCAGCTGGTCAACCAAAGAAAGGACTCCACCTCTGCTCCACTTGTCATATCATCATTTCTCACATTCCAGAGCCATCTCTCATCATTACAGCTATTACACGCGGATCAGATGGAGGTTGGATAGTGCAGTTACTCTGACAGATTGATTTGTGTGGTAAGTTATGAGGTACGTTACTAATCCTACATGTCAAAGTAATGTAGATATGGAAGAAAGCTTTAATACTTACGTGTCGGCTGTCGTAAATTCGTTGCACCATGAGCCAATCATATTAGTTGGGGGGTGAAGAAAATATACATCGTCAAAACCCCATTTTATATTCACCTCCACCACCTTTCGACCATGCTTATTTTTTCGTTGAGACACTAAGTTCTTTATACAATCCATGTTCGAATTTGTTGTGTCTCTGGTTTAGGTGTTGGTTTCTCCTTCTTTGTGACTATTTAGACTCTAAAACGACGTCATGGGAGGACCAACTGTGAGGTATGAACTAGAAAATATGGATGCATTGTTGCTAAACCCAAATGTTTACCAAAAATTTATGCAGGCTAGATGGATTTCTTATTTTGAGAAGCTGCAGGGGTTTAATGAAGCAGAAGTATTGGAGTTCAGTCAGAATCTCATAGAAGGGTCTTCAATGGTGCACGGGGTGAGGATTCCAATGACAAAGGAAACTGTGGTTGTTCTAACAAGGATGCCGACCATGGGAGAAAGGTGGTTTAGCATAAAATCACATCTTCCCAACGCACATAAGGGTTTTCTCATGGACGATGAGCAAGTTCAGAACAAGGGCCAAGGTGTCGATGTAAGTTCCTTACCAATGCCATGGGGGAAATTTTCCGAATTTATAAAAATATACATTACATGCGAGGGAAGATATCAAGTAGTTTATTTTTCTGATTTTATCCTACTGTCACATTTAAGACATCAGAAGCTAATAAACATCCCTTATTACCTTCTTCATTCCTTGCATAATATGGCTCACTTTGTCAAGAGATCAAAGAATACCAAGAATTGTCTTTCCAATCACAGACTGATAGGGTTGTTGATTCATAGAGGAATGAGAATTCCTAATGAACCATTACCTGAAGTGGAAGAACAACCATTTTTTGTGTCTATTGTTATGGTCGAACAAGAATAGCTAAACCCTATGCCTGCAGTTGTGATTGCGCTAGCACTTGAAAACCCAATCCCTAGACCAAGTCATGAGCCTCAGCCCTCGGCTGCAACAACAGTTCAAAACCCAATCCTTGGACCAAGTCATGAACCTCAACCCTCGGCTGCAACAGTAGTTAAAGCCCCCACTGTAATTTCCAGTATGTCGAATCAGATAAGAAAACACAAAACTAGAAGAAAATCAAACACCACTCAGAGAAGGAAACTCAAAACTAGAAGAAAATCTAACACCACTCAGAGAGGCATCGACAGAGTTGAACTAGAAGCAACTCAAAACCCTCATGTTGTTGCAACAGAGTGCCCTGATTTTATTGATGCTCATACCCTGCCATATTTTGACATCAATGATATAAACGTGAGTGAGAGGCTAATTGATTTTATAGAGGTACGTATACCAGGTTTTACCTTGTGCAAGGAATTTCAAGAAACCATTTTGTCACTGCAAGCCGAATGTAAACAAATTGCAACATAATCATCGGCTCTGCTTGATGATTCTATGCATCACTCATCGAGTGACGAAGTACAGATTATACAAAACCCCAGCATTACATATTTTCCTCCTTGTGTGGTTGTTGAAGAATTCCCTCCTTCTCCTAAATAAAATAAAAGTAAATCCCTTGCTTTTGTATCTACATTACCTAGGAGGAGAACTAGGTCAGCGAGGTCTACTGGAGTAGCAGTTGGATGGAAGCATATGGAACAGGAAATACCCATTCTTCATCCGTTATCCTCCATTGTTAAAGAAGTGACTATTACACAAAAACTAGTCCCTTCCAACAACATGACTATGACACAAGAACTAGCCTCTTCCCAGAACTTAGTTATTACACAAGAACTAGCTGCCCAGGAAGAGACTGTCCCATAAGAACCAGTCATGCCAGAATTAGCTGCTACACAAGAACCAACTACCCAGGAAGAGACTATCCCACAAGAAATAGTCATGATAGAATTAGTTGTTACATAAGAACCATCTATCATCAGTGTATCTGCCACACAAGAACTAGTTACACAAAATAGAGAGGATAATGATGATGTGCCACTTGCTCAGTTGTTTTCTCAAATTGAGAGAAGATACAGGGTACAGAAAATTCCAAGATTACTGAACTGATGAAGGAAAATGAAAGCCTCAAAGAAAAGTTGGATTCCCTAAAGAAGGAATTGCAGGTTGCTCGACAGAAAAATCCAGAGGAGTCAACTTTGGATATATTAGCAAAGGAAACAACTGTTATGAATGAAAATAGAGAGCACATGTGTTATGAATGTGGTAATATTTACTTTCAGGAAGGATATAAAATAGCGAAAGTACCATTCACTGGTCATGCTAAAGAACCAACCAATCTCTCAGTCAAGACAGAATATGACCTTACTTCTCCACAAGAACTAGAAAGGAAGAAGAGATGTCAAGGTAATAGAGTAGATGTTGGTTTACCAACAGCTTTTACATAAGAACCTTTGTTACACTTACAAGTTATAACTCAAGAAAATCAAACTGATTCTATTCTTGAAGACAAAGAGACTCAGACATATTTTTGAAACAACAGATGTTGGGGTACACATAGGTGATTTTATTTCTGTTTCCCCTACTGGTACTTAGTAATTGGTCTTAGCAATTTTCACTAGGGGAGTCACTTCCCTGACTCAGATTCAGAGTAAGGCTTGAATGTGGATTGCATGAGGACATGCAATGTCTTCAGTTGGGGGGCATGTTAGGATCACGAAATGTCCCTTTTTCACTATATCTTTTGCTCATTCAACCTTATCATTTCTATGCTAAAATGCCTAATATCATGTTTGCTAAGACCTTTTTCCCAAGGTATGAATCATTGATCTTGCTTTTGTATTCTTATTTACTTAACATGTTTGATTGGTAGCTTTTATCATATTTTACCGATGAATGTTCAACCAATGATCAAAATGTGTAGATTAAATAAAAACAACCAAGTCTTGAAGAAAGATCGTTGTTGTTACACCAGTTGTTACAGTTGTGTGCCAGTTTTGCATGTTGTTACATGACTACAACAACTGCACACCTTTCTTGGAAGTTGTTACAACTGCTGCAATAGATTCCCACTGATCCTGGAAGCTGGTATATCATTCAAATCTATATCCTAAATATGGATCCTTAAAGCTGTTACACGTTTTGTCTCACGCTGGTGATCAAGATCATTTCCAGATTTTGTGAAGATGACAAATATTTTATATCATACGAATGGCTTGAGAATCTCCGATTCACAAGGATTTTCTGAGTCTGTTTTAACTGAATGTCTCTGTCTTTAAATAACAAAGCTTTTGTAATCATTAGGGGAGTGAAGATTAGTTGTGGAATAGAGATTGAAGTGAAGCATTTTGTATCTAAACATTTTTGGCGATTTAATAAAGAAGTGATTTGAGTTTCTCCAACCTACTGTAGTCTTTTCGAGTGGATTCAGTGAGAAGGAAAGGGCACACCTTCATCATAGACTCCCCTCTATTGTGAGTTTTAGATTAACTGCTTTGATTGTTTACATTTGCGTGATTTATCTGTTTATGCATTGCTAGAATACATTTGTTGTTACAGTTCCGTCCCTTTCTGTTAATGCACATGAGTGTGTCTCATGAGAGTTAGAATCAATTGTTGAATACTGGTGGAGTATTTCTTTGAGAGTTAATTCCTTTTCTGCATTAGATTAAATCTTTGTTTTCAAGAAAAAGTAAATAGAAGTGTGAATTCCTTTTCTGCAATTAAGTAGACTTACTTTCAACAATTAGCACAGAACTTCCTTCTGCAAGAGTAAAATAAAAAATTTGAATAGATTAGATAATCCAGGATTCTTATACACTCATCAAATGCTACTCCTAGAAATTAGATTTCAATTATGAAAGTGTGACTACAATTCTGCAACAATAGATTAAAACTCCAGTTGTGTCAACAACTTGTGTTAGTTCTTTTTCTTTTAGTGTTAATTTACCTTACTGCAACTTGATTAGTGTTTGCTTTTATAATCTAACATAGACTGTGCACAATTATGTTACAATAACAAAACTTCCTTGGGTTTGACAATTCATATTGAACACCTTAATTATCTATTTATTTAGATAATTAAAGTGCCCAACACCTTTCTTCATTTTTCTTTCAGGTTCTACATTGTATATATACAATGTATGCATGTCATAGTTGTGATGAAAAATCCATCCTTTTCGTTCATTGTTTAATCAACACCATAAAAATATTCCCTTGCAGTATTAGATGTTGGAACGTGTGTAGTGGTGAAATTTTTTTAAAAGTAACAACGAAAATACATTATACTAGGACTAGACATGGGCAATAGTGACCTGTGAATGGGGCCAACGTTGGATTTTTTTCAAATTGTTTCTATATGCACTGAATTTGACATGGATAGAATATTTTCATGCCTTAACGATATGGGAGAGTTTTTGGACTCAAATTTGACTCACACACCCACTTTGTTTGATCATCAATTCATCATGTAAACCATAAACCCTATTTTTTTTTCAAAGCACAAAAATTGGTTGACACAAGTTTTAAGTTTGCATCAACTTTTCTTCATTTTTCTTTCAAGTTTTATATTGTATATATAATGTATGTGTGTCATAGTTGTGATGAAAAATACCTCTTTTTTCGTTCATTGTTTAATCAACACCATAAAAATATTCCCTTGTAGTACTAGATGCGGGAACGTCTGTACTTTCGAACTAATTCTAAAAGGAACAACGAAAATACATTGTACTAGGACTAGACATAGGAAACTGTGACCTGTGAATGGGGCCAACACTGAAATTTTTTCAAACTATTTCTATATGCACTAAAATTTGACATGGATAGACTATCTGCATGCCTTAACAATATGGGAGTGTTTCTGGACTCAAATTTGACTCATTTAACCCCTAATTTCTATAACATCTAATACTTAATCTATAAATTATATAACCGCTAACGATATAATCACTAACTCTTAGAACCACTATCATCCATAACCCCAAATATAACTCCAATAATGTCTAAATATTTATATAACCTACTTCCTAACATTGTAGCCTTTAACACCTAACTAATATAACTCAATCACACCTAACCTCTATAAACCCTTATATAACCCATCACTTGTATAACTTTTATACCCTTATAATTCATAACCACTATCCTTTATAACTTAACCCATGTAACCCCTTACCTCCAACATGCATTAGTGTTAATTCTTAACTCATATAACACACTCATAGGCTTGCAAAAAACCCATACAATGGACTCATGTGTTGGCTCGAGCACTCATTCAAGGCTCTTGAGCTCAAGAATATTCAACAATATCTTGAGGCACTTGCTTTCCTTCCTCGACCATGGTCAAGATCCTATGATATATACTCAGTGCAAAAAAGCTCCTATTGGATTCCATATACAACTCTAATTCTAAAACCCCTTAGATAGGGCTTGTGTTATGGTAATTTGTAGGTGTTGTTCATGGTGATTGATCCTAAGAAGTGATGTTTAGGGAATAAGGTCCAAGTTTTTTCCTCCCCTAACCATGGAATTTGACCTCAAGAAGGTTCATTTAGGACTTAAGATCCTTCTTTCCCCCTTAACCATGTTAAGACCTCAAGACCCATTTCTATTGTACAAAACCTACTCATGGCGCCATATCCTGCTTTGGATTCTAAAGAACACCAACTTCATCCCTAAGAACCATTCCTAATGGGGGGTCTGACACATTTTTATTTAGTGCATATGTTTTGGTTTAATCATGGTACGTGTATCCCTCAAATAGTCCAAAAATAACCTACAAGGGTCCTATGTGATTGCTCAAGGACTCGTCCAACACTATATCCTAATAAGTTGTGTGGGTTTTAGTTTTTGTTCATAGAAGTTAAGCCTAAGAATTTTCACTTAGGGAACAAGTCGCTTGTTTCCCTCCCTTGAGCTTGGTTATACCTTGAGCCCATTCTTGGTTCAAAACTAACTTATTCATGGTGCCAAAATTCCACTTGGAGGTGAATGATATGTTACATAGCTCATATGTGGTGCTTTGACTACTTGTCTATGGTTCTTGAGCTTTAGAAGCAAGGTTTAGGGTTGAATACTCTTGTTTCCTTTAATAAACTATAGGCATGAACCTAAGACACATCCATGATGATCAATAATACCTCATAATGTCACCCATATTCAACTTGGATGCCAAAGACTCCCTAAAGAGGACTCGTGTCATGGTTTTTAGGTGTTTTCGATGGTGGTTGAGCTTGAAAAGGTTTAGTTAGGGCTTTAGGCCATTGTTTCCAACTTTCCATGTTTATGTATCTACACCCATTTTCAATGTACAAAACCTAATCATGATGCATATATCCCTCTTAAAGGACAAATTTATGTTTTGTTGGTTTGAGGAATTTTTCAAGGCTCTTGATCAGCTTCAGAATATTCAACAATATTATAAGGAACTTGTTTTCATTCTTTGATGATAGCTAAGGTCTTATGACCCATCCATGGTCTTGTGTGGTGACTTGAGGACTTTTTCATGGTGTTTGAGCTAGATATGATATGTTTGGGGCTTGATTTGTTGTTTCCCTCCCTTGACCATGGTTAAGGGATTGACGCTTGTTTCCTTACCACAACCATGGTCAAGGCCCCAAGACCCATATGTAGTATGAAGAAAATATAAATGAAACTCGAGTCCAAATATTAGGCCAAATACATTGAAGTGAGAGCTCATGTCATGGTTTCTAGGTCTTGTTCATGGCACATGAGCTTGAGAAGGTTCAATTATGGCTTACGTCCTTTACTCCCCCCTTAACCATTTTTAGGTGTTAAGACCCATTTCTAGGGAAAAAACATACTCATGGCACCTGCATCCTACTTGGATGCCTTCAAGAAAGGAAGCCTTACAACTGAGTGATGTGTTGGTTAAGGCCTCTCTACCCATCCTTACTACAAAAAACCTCCTAATGGTGTCCTTATCCAACTCCGATGCTAAGGACCCTCTAGAGAGGGATTGTGTTGTGGTTTCTAGGTGTTGTTCATGATGATTGAGCCTAAGAAGTGTCATTTAGGGCCCTCATATCCCACTCAAGTGCTACAAAATCTTAACCATGATGTACCCAATAACTATGCCATGTGTGGAACTGAGACATGTTCTTTTTTAGGGCATTTGTTGTGGTTTAATCATGGTACCCATATCCCTCTAGTAGGCCAAAGATACCCTATGAAGGTCTTGTGTCATGGTTCAAGGATGATTTCAATGACATAACTTGAGAATATTCATGGTTTTCCTTTTTGGTGCTTGACTCGAGACTCTTCATTTAGGGCATAAGGCCATTATTTTTCTCCCTTGACATTGGCTAGACCTTAATACTAATTATTGGTTCATAAATAACCTAGTCATGGATCCCATATCCCATTTGGACATTAATGATAGCACTTCATTGATATGTGAGCCACTCCTTCTCTCGGATCCTCCTTCTTATATCTTCTTTAGATAGTTTGGGTGCTAAATCTCTAGAAATGGTAGCTAAATCTAGACCCTTTCCCTTCACTCCCTTCTCTTTTTCATTAGGAGAGTTGGAAACAATATTGATCATGTCAAGCCACTCACCCACAATATAGTTGTTTAAGTCACTAGGTCCATTCTTGTTAATCTCACCGACTTGTTGAAAAACTTATTTGGATACCATGCAAGTATTTTGATCATGTGGTAGGCCACAAGGATTGCGCCATGGTAAAATTTCATGGTCATGGTAGACTTTACCAGTAAAATCGTTGGACGGAGGAGGTCTCATACACAAGGTCTCATACACAAGCTTGGTCGTGACTTTAAAAAATAGATTATTATTATTATTAATAATATATTAAAAACATTAAAAAACATGTGTTAAAACAAAACATTAAAAAACCTGAAACAAAAAAAACAAATTTCAAACCAAAAAAAAATAGTATTAAAAACATTAAAAAATACAAAACATAAAAAATAAAACAAATTTAAAACAAAAAAACAACAAAAAAACAAATTTCAAGCATTAAGCCAGTGCCCTGCATTCACACCCACGATGATAGAGCAAGCTCGCGCCCTAGTGCATTCACACCACAGCAAGCTCGAGAGGGAGGAGAGAACCACAACAAGCCTGAAAGGGAGGAGAGAACCTGCAATGACAAAGCAAGGCCGTGCCCTAAATTCACATCCGTGATGACAGAGAAAGCTCGCGCCCTGCATTCACACCACAGTGAGCCTGAGAGGGAGGAGAGAACCCGGCCTGCGAGGTATTTGTTCACGGGAAGGAGGTGGTTGTCCCGAGAGGGAGGAGAGAACCCCCAGTGAAAAAAACTCACTGCGACAGAGGAGAGAACCCCCAGTGAAAAAAACTCACTGCGACAGAGGAGAGAGGCCTGCAAAACTCCGTCGCGACAGAGGAGAGAGGCCTGCAAAACCCCGTGGCGACAAAGGAGAAGGACAAAACCCCACGATGATATAGGAGAGAGGCCAAAACCCCACGACGACAGAGGAGAGAGTGAAGGATATTTGGCCAAACCCGACAGTTACTAGATCCTGGAGTGGAGATGTCACTAAAATTGTTAATTTTTCACTGGTTTAATTTTCATGACTGGTTTGATTTTCATGAGAGGCTATGCACACCCAATGTTAGTTTCATTTCCACTTCAATGGGTTTCAGTTTTGTTTCATTTCCATTTCTGGGTTTCATTTCCATTTCCACTTCAATGAGTTTCATTTCCACTTCATTGGGAATTTTTTTCATGCCTTCTTCAATGGTCACCCCCTCATTCATGGATATTTGTTGGGAATCATCCTATAATAGGTAAATGAATCTCATAAGGAGAATTAACCCAACCAAAATATTTTCCCAAAATTGTGTCCACCTCTTCAATGTTGAATGCCTAATGATGTTTCCCTAACATGTACTTCAGTGATGAACTGTGACTAAATGTCCAATGGAAAGGAAAGAAGATAAGAGAGGAAAACCTGATATAAATAATGCTAAATAGAGGTAAACCAAACTGCACATTCTCCATTTTAAAGGTAGTTAATTATTTTCCTATATAGTCCTTTGTAAACACTTATTATAAATTCTAATATTTTAAGATAAATTCATGCTCAAATGAGCTAATCTAATCACCTAAATTGAGCAATTGAATCTCAAACAATTTTTTTTATGGCTTATCATAGTCAAGCTACAACAATAGTGTAAAAGGGGTAAAAAGCACATCACTTCAGTGTATATATTAATCTTCTATGGAGAAAATTTCAATGTAGTTTCACTATAGATCATGGTTGATCCAAAACCACAATTGTTTATGTTGTATAAGTACAAAAATATGGGGGTTAATCTTTTTGTCACAATTAGTTTTTGCACCCAATTCAAAAAATTGTGTTATGTAGTGTAGCCTATGGATTGGGGAATTATTGTTTTCCACAACTTGGGTTATGGAGTCAAATGCACTAACAATTGTAGAAAGGGGATGTAGGGATTTTTATCCAGGTGGACATTCTATATGAGAGTGAACTTTCAATTCAAAAACCCAACCTACCCCTACTTTCTCTAATACAAAATACCTTACCTAGTAGACACCATAAATTCTTGTATACATCATAACTTAGCCACTATTCCATGCATTGGAATCTTTGGCCTAAATGACCCCTTTGGCCTAAATGATGCATGCATATACTTCCATGATTTGATAAACCTAAGATGAGATTCCCAATGGGGTTCCTCTTTTCTCTTTTTAATATAAAGAATATTATATCATAGTATTTGACATCCTGCTCATGATTTGTCATTGTATAATTGGGTTCATGTATATATCAAATAGGGCTTGTAATCATTCTAGAGCCATCAAATGAGGATTCTAAATTCCTTGAACACTATTTCTTATCTCACCACCAAGAAATAAGTTATTACATTTAAAATAATGGGGATTTGTTCCTTAGTGGAGTCACTATATGAGTAATGGTTTTATGAATATGAATGGCCTTGATGTTGATTTTATGAAGTTATCTATGCCACTATGCAACTTAGGCAACAAGACTTTGATGGTATTCTAGCTTTATATTGAGCTTACTAAGGCACACAAATCCATTTTATCTAATATCTCATCAATGAATGGAATAGGGAACTTCTCCTTGATGGTGATTTTATGAAGTTCTCTATGCAACTATGCAACTTATGCAACTATGAAACAAACAAATTGATATTGAGCTTACTTATGTAACTTATCCAACTTATGCAACTATGCAACTTTATGCAACTAAGAAACTAATGACACTATGCAACTTATGCAACAAGACTTTGATGATATTCTAAATTGATATTGAGCTTACTAAGGACCACAACGCCATTTCATCTAATATCTCATCAATGACTGGAATAGGGAACTTCTCCTTGATGGTGATTTTATGAAGTTCTCTACAAAGAAAGAACATATGGAAGATTAAAATTGGAGCACGATAAAGGGAACATGCCCCAAGAGGGTGACTAGTCCTACCTAGTTGTCATAATAAACTTAGTGTGCATTATGGAAGACTGAGTCATTGGCATTTATGAAGATCGAGGTCTAAATAAGTCCACACATACCCACTACATTTCCTAAATACGAATGCACACATTATGAGTTGTGAGCTAAATAATATCACAAAACTTCATTTTGGGGGGGATTGGTTAATTTCTATAGATTCTTTATTCCAAGATTCTCACACTTGACCAAACAGCTTAACCAAATCTTAATAGCCAATTTGAGGAAAAAAGGCTTCATCATCTAGACCAAGGTGCAACAATTTTTTTTTGAAGAAGTGAAGATGTTGAAGCTATGCACTACACCTATGCTTACACTACTATGTTTTTATCATCCTTTTCATATTCAAAACTAGCTTATTCATGGTGCCAAAATTCCAGTTGGAGGTGAATGATATGTTACATAGGTCATATGTGGTGGTTTGACTACTTGTCTATCGTTCTTGAGCTTGAGAAGCAATGTTTCGGGTTGAATACTCTTGTTTCCTTTCATCAACTATAGTCATGAACCTAAGACCCATCCATGATGATCAATAAGACCTCATAATGTCACCCATATTCAACTTGGATGCCAAAGACTCCCTAGAGAGGACTCGTGTCACGGTTTTTAGGTGTTGTCGATGGTGGTTGAGCTCGAGAAGGTTCATTTAGGGATTTAGGCCATTGTTTCCAACTTGCCATGTTTATACCTCTACACCCATTTTAAATGTACAAAACCTAATCCTGATGCCTATAATATCTCTCTTAAAGGCCAAAGTTCTTTTATGTTGGTTTGAGGACTTGTTCAAGGCTCTTGATCAACTTAATAATCTTCAAAAATATTATAAGGCACTTTTTTTCATTCTTTGACGATAGCTAAGGTCTTGTGATCCATCCATGGTCTTGTCTCATGACCTGAGGACCTATTCATGGTGCTTCAGCTAGATATGATATGTTTGGGGATTGAGTTGTTGTTTCCCTCCCTTGACCATGGTTAAGGGCTTGAGGCTTGTTTCCCTACCACAACCATGATCAAGGCCCCAAGACCCATATGTAGTATGAAAAACATATAAATGGAACTCATGTCCAAATCTTAGGCCAAAGACATTGAAGTGAGAACTCATGTCATGGTTTCTAGGTGTTGTTCATGGCCCATGAGCTTGAGAATGTTCAATTATGGCTTAAGTCCTTTACTCCCCCCTTAACCATTTTTAGGTGTTAAGACTCATTTCTAGGGGAAGAAACCTACTCATGGAACCAATATCCTACTTGGAGGCCTTCAAGGAAGCCTTACAAATGAGTGATGTGTTGGTTAAGACCTATCTACCCATCCTTACTTCAAAAACCCTCCTAATGGTGTCCCTATCCAACTCCAATGCTAAGGACCCCATAGAGAGGGATTTTGTTGTGTTTTCTAGGTGTTGTTCATGATGATTGAGCCTAAGAAGTGTCATATAGAGCCCTCATATCACACTCAAGTTCTACAAAACCCTAACCATGATGTACCCAATAACTATCCCATGTGTGGAACCGAGACATGTTCATTTTTAGGGCCTTTGTTTTGTTTTAATCATGGAACCTATATCCATGTAGTAGGAAAACGATACCCTATGAAGGTCTTGTGTCATGGTTCAAGTATGATTTCAATAACATAACCTGAGAATATTCATGGTTTTTCTTTTTGGTGCTTGAATCGAGACTCTTAATTTAGGACATAAGGCCATTATTTCTCTTCCTTGACACTGGTTAGACCTTAATACTAATTATTGATTCATAAATAACCTATTCATGGATCCCATATCCCATTTGGACATTAATGATACCCCTTCATTGATATGTGACCCAATCCTTCTCTCGGATCCTCCTTCTTATGTGTTCTTGGGATGGTTTGGGTGCTAAATCTCTAGTAATTATAGTTAAATCTGGACCCTTTCTCTTCACTACTTCCGCTTTTTAATTAGGAGAGTTGGAAAAATTATTGATCATGTCAGGCCACTCACCCACAATATAGTTGTTTAAGTCACTAGGTCCATCCTTGTTAATCTCACTGACTTGTTGAAAAACTTCTTTGGATACCATGCACGTATTTTGATCATGTGGTAGGCCACAAGGATTGCACCATGGTAAAATTTCATGTTCAACCACATTGTTATCACCCAATGAATTTCGAACTCCTTGATTGTATTAAGGTTTCCTAGACTTATCCCAACCATTATTTCCTCTTTGTTGAATTTGTCTCGTTGATTTTTCCTTTCTAATTACACAATATTGTTTTGTATGGCTTGATTGTTTTGTTAAAGTGTTTATGCATGTTTAGAAAAATCAGCCTCCATCATATTCATAGCATCTGAAAGAAAGGTCATCATTTCATATTTTGAACTATTTATATTGACTACACTTTTCTTGGGCTCCCTTCCCTACTTAAGGAAAGTTGTTAACCTTTGTTTTGTAGGAACATAGATTTCTTGGGTACTAAGATCACCATGTTTACACCTCTTATGTCTTGGAAAGGTTAAGAATTTCCATAGAACATAAAAATTTGAAATCTTTATGTGACATTTCTCTTATGAAACAAGGATTTGTATCTTTTTTTTCTTTATTACATTGGGTTCATAATTTAAAAAAAACCTTTATGAATGAACATGATAAGATATTGGTCAACAAGATAAATCCCCCATGATTCTTATGCATATTTAAGATGTGTATGGTGGTCTCTATAATCATAAAAGTTTTCTATGTTAAAAATGATGATATTTGATTCAATGTTGTATAGGTGTACTAAGTGAACTATGACATTTGCATGGTATTTTTAAAATTTGGGTCATTTTGATTCCATTTATCTAGTTAATTAGCTCATACTTTTTGTCATTATCAGTGCACACATAGGAAACTATCAAGAAATTATTTATTTTCTTAAAACCTCTTACTCCTTCCCATAGATAGTTTTCATTGAAGTTGAAGTTCTTGCATTTAATTGTCCTCTTGCATGGTTTAAACAGTCGAGTTGAAATGTCGTTAGTTTCACGACCACTCCTTTGAGTAACAACAACCTAAAATAAAGCGCTAATTAAAATTTATCTAGCAACTTTTCTAGGGATATTCAAACCCATCTTAGCTTAGGTGTAGAGCTTTGGAATAGGATTGTGATAATAAATTTCCAAAGATTCTAAACAAACATAAAGCTTTGAGCTAGGGAGTGAAATCCAATTGCTATATCACTGACTTTGGGAAGCCCTTCTAACACAAGGGTCAAGAACGAGGTCACATTGGGTCCAATAGAGTAATCAACCATACTTTGTTGGTCTTGGTGTGGAGCGTCGATTTTCGCCCCTCTTCTTTGGTATAGTAGGTGGTACCATAGAGGCCATAATATTTTAGACTTCCTACCCAAGGTGACATCACAGGGAAGGTGGTGTTGTACCTGGGATCGACGTTGGATAGACTCACTCAAATTACTTCGAGGGTTTCGCACTGCTCGGTGAGGTAAATTTCACCAATGTGTTAGTTCGTTAAGAAGGTTGTCAACGTAACTTTCCCACCCGTCAAAACTCAACCCCTTTGCGTATCGATCCTGCAATGTTGGATTCCATCACCAACTAGCGCTTCTTTGTGAGAAGGTTTGTTTGCATACTTGAATCCTAGATTAAGTAGTGTGTGTTTCTTTTTATCCTTAATTAGTTGGACTTAGGATTGATTATGTGTGTAATGGCATCAGTTCTAGGGTAATTCCTCATTTGATCAGTACAAAATATGGATACCATTAAAATAAAAGGGAATAAATAGGTAACAAATAGCTCATACCTAACATATGTCTTATAATTCTCCAGCATTGTTCTTTACACTTAGTGCAACAAACATCGAATGGAATGATTTACACAAGGTCATGATCGACAAAGCTCCATATAATGAAAATGAGAAATGTAATTGGAGAATTCAAAAACATTATCATAAACCCAAATCTCACATATTTGTACATGCACCATAGATTCACATTCTTTCATGAAGAGGTCCAGGAATACTAGTACAAGTTAGACATCTAACCCTATTTCGCACACTCTTGTCTTCACATGCATATTCTTATAATTATTGTTTCATGTTGGTATCAATGGAGGAATATATGGTCCACCCATATTCATAGTTTCATATGGTTGGAAAATGCACAAGATATAAACACACTTCCTTGGGAGGACCTAATTGGTAAATGCTACAAAATATTTATTGGATAAATATGTTATATCTTGAAACGCATGAGATATCCACCATAGGAATATCCAATTCCATCGCTCAATTATTGATGATACCTACCTTCTAAGAATAGTATAAATATTCACATCCAATCCACTTCAATACTATGAGGAACTATTTAACCATGTTCAACAACACACAAAATGCAATGAATATTCATATTTCCAAAAGAAAGGTTCCACCCTTAACTGTTGGTATAAATTTTTATGGGAGTTTCATGCTACATCTACCATGTTCATTGACAAGCATGATCATAAAAAATACAACCTTTCTCAAAATGATGATAGATTAAACATCCACAACTATGATATATTGACTTCCAACATGTTCTCTCTCATCCTGTTGTGCTAAAGTACATTTCCAAGTATGCAACTAAAGCAAAGGAAAAATAATAAAGTTATCACCATATGCTAACCAAAATCTCCCAAGTTGCGGATACATTTGTGCTAGGGTATTTTTCTCTCTCTCTCCAGCGCACTAGGGCTATCTCTCTCTAGTTCACTTGTGAATGGGTTATTATAGAATTTCGTTTTGTCTTTGGTTCCATTCAATTCTCTTTAATTCACTTGTGAATATCAACATGGTATTAGAGTGCGTGTGAACCTTACATTCTCAATTCTATAACTGATCCAAAAATTCTTGCCTAGTGGCATGGTGATGCACGCTCCCTCCACAACCCGCAGGTCGGAAGGTCCACGTCAACATAGGATCTTCTCTTTACCACTGGCCCGAAGAACTCTTGACGGCTCTTCTATTTCCCTATCGTGAAATCTGTACCCACAACAACTCTCACGGGATCCCCTCTTTACACTTGGTAGATAGGACTTCACGACTTCGCGAATCCAGTGGTCGAGTGTTGGTCTCTCGAATACCCGAAACCCAACAATAGTCAACGCTGACCTTTCCTTTACCCTTTCAGGATTTTCTCTATCGCGATTTCGGCACTCGCAATGTTGAACAACTCGTTTCACCGACTCCCGAATCCCGATTTGCCGAAACTCCGATACACTTCACGAGTTTTGACTTTCCACGTCACTTCACTTCTGTCGGGACTTCGGAGTTCGCAATATCGCGAATCCTAAAACAAAAGGCTCGGGACTTCACCCCATGAAACCCCAAAATGGCGTGCCACCTTTCCACTTCACTGACTCCTCCGTGGCCCCACAAAATCCCTTTATCTTTCGGGATATCGCGTATCGGAATATCGCAATTCCTGTTGCAATGTTTACGGAATTTCAACCCACGAAACCTCGATATGGAAATTCACGAGTAAATCCGCCGACCCTTGTGGCTCGTATCTACTGTCCTACTCCTCCTGATCTTTGAACCTTTAGGGAATACTCACCGTATCTCCCTTGCTCCTTCTTGAGATCTGATGGCTCACGGAAATTCGCGAATCCTCCTCAGAGAATTCCGATCATCCATTCCTCCTTGACGATTTGTGCGAAATGAACTAAGTATTCCTTCGCGAACTTCTCCACCTGCGGAGAAAACTTACGATGCCTTCTTAAATCCTTCCAGGTACACTTCTCTGCGTTGTCCTTCAACAATTTCAAAGGCCTTATCCTTCCTGAGATTTTCCACGACTCTGTGTATTCTTAGAAAAACCTCTTGCTCGCACTCCTTGTGGAAACCTTTAGACACTTCCAAGTGTTGAATTCCCTTCGACCCTGCACACACCTGTAGCAGCAGTCTCTAAATACTTTTCTCAGGTTCACAACCCCGAAACTTCACTTGGCCTGCGCACTCCTTGCACGGCTCCTGTTCCTGTCTACACTTATGCGGAAATGAGAACAAAGGCTACCCTATCTGAACCCTCTGTCAACGCACTCCTTGCAGACACTTCAACTGCACTCCTTGCAGGAACTCTTTCTCAGATAGAGAAACAATTGAAACTCATTCCTTCATCCTTCCAGACTTGAAACTCAAAACATGAAATCATATACACAACATATAAAGTAAACATTCATGAGCATATCATTCGACATCAATACACAGAGAACAAACACGAAACCATGAATTTGAATCAAACTCTTTCTATTAATCCAAATATATGTACATGGGTGTTCTTACACAGCTCTCTGCATGCTCTTTCTCTCTCCAGCAATGCTGCTTCTATGCTCTTCAATAATGTTACAATACACAATGAGGGTGTCTATATCTCGTTTCCCCCTTGCGCTCTAAAACTGTCTAATCTAGAATTAAATTCTATCTACCTGCATTAACTACTATAAATGCCTTCTACCTACTAAGGACGAGAGCAAATGGCTCAAGGTCCATTTACATTTTACAAGTGCGCTTCTTCTTAATGACTTCATTTAAGATTGCGCAATAACTTCAAGGTAATTTCAAAATTTGTGTTGGCGCTTGTCCAGTTGTCTTTTTCTTCCACGTTGGCTCGCTTGAGATGCTCCTGCATCATACTCCCTGGCTTGAAAATTTTCATGGGCTCCTGTCCATGAGCTCGTGCACGGTCTGTCCATGCTTCTGGATCTCTGCTTCGTTCTCCCAGCTGACATATTCAACTGGATGATTCTTCCACTTGACCAGATACTCAAAGTATTGCTTTCTCCTGGTCCTCTTGCTCACTCTCTTGTCCAGTATGTGCTCCATCTGTGGTTTCTCTGCAACTGGCATCTGTTTTTTCCATTGGATCACTAGCTTCTCATCTCCAGTCTCTACTTCTCCATCTCTATATGGGTACAAATATGAGATGTTGAAGATCGAAGAAATTCCGATCCCATTGGGTAATTCAATCTCATAAGCATTTGCCCCAAATTTCTTCAAGACCTTACATGGCCTGATTTTCTTCATATTCAACTTATTATACGTTCCTCTCGGGAACCTTTCCTTCCTTAAATGTGCCAGAATCAAGTCACCAACCTCAAACTAAAGTTGTCTCTTGTGTTGATCTTCTCTATGCTTGTATTCCTGGCTTGAATGTTGTAGTCGCTCTTTCACCTGACTGTGAATTTCTTTCATCGCCTCTGCGAATTCTTCTGCACTAGCACTCCTAGTCGCAGTCTGTTTTGAATCTCTCAGTTCAGAAATTCCTCTCGGCTGCATGCCATAGACAACCTGTAATGGAATCTGTCCTGTGCTCCTGTTAACTGAGTCGTTATAAGCAAACTCTACCTGTGGTAATATGTGGTCCCACTGGCTAGGGTGTTCTGTCACCAAGCTTCTCAGCAAGTCTCCCAAACTTATGTTTACCACTTCTGTCTGTCCATCCATATAAGGATGATAAGATGAACTAAACGACAAGTTAGTCCCTAGCTTCTTCCATAAGGTCCTCCAAAAATTCCCTATGAACTTCGTATCTCGATCCGAAACTATGCTTCTCGGTAAGCCATGAAGTCGAATGACTTCTTTGAAAAATAGGTTCGCAATGTGAGTTGCGTCACTAGTTTTCTAACATGGAATGAAGTGTGCCATCTTGGAAAATCTATCCACCACCACAAATATTGAATCACAACCTCTTTGTGTTCTTGGAAACCCCAATACAAAATCCATGCTAATTGCATCGCACGGCCTTTTTGGTATGGGAAATGGTTGATAAAACCCTGCATTCTGCTTCCTTCCCTTCGAATGCTGGCAAATTCTACATCTGTCTACGAATATCTTGACATCTGCTCGCATTCCCGACCAAAAATATGACTCATTCAATTTTGCGAATGTCTTGTCGTGACCAAAGTGCCCTGCTAATCCTCCACTGTGTTTCTCCTTCAGCAGATTCTCCCTCATGGAGCATTTCGGAATACACAGCTGATTACCTCTAAACAATAATCCTTCTTGGATCATGTATTCTACCCATTGGCTTCTGTCTCTGAGAATTGGATTCTCAGCTGCTTCATACGCCTCTTTAAAATCCTGATCTTCTGCGTACATGTCCCTAAGATCATCAAAACCCAACGTTTTGACTTTGAACTACTGCAACAACAAACACTTCTTACTCAAAGCATCAACAACTTTGTTAGCGGTACCATAAATTTGTTTAATCACAAAAGTGAAATTCTGCATATACTCAACCCATTTGACATGTTTCTGATTCAACTTTTTCTGTTGAGTCACAAACTGCAATGCATGATTGTCACTGTATAAGACAAACTCTTTGGGAATCAAGTAATGCCTCCATTTTTTTAATGCCTGGATGATAGCATAAAACTCCTTGTCATATGTGGAGTACTTCACTTTCACTTCATTCAGCTTCTCACTGAAATATGCTATCGGCCTGTCTTCCTGACTCAAAACTACCCCGATTGCAAATCCACTTGCATCGCATTTCACTTGAAATGTCTTTTTGAAATCCGGCAACACCAAAATTGGTTGTTCCAGGATCTTCCTCTTCAACAGGTTAAAAATTTTCTCAGCCTCTTCTGTCCAGTGAAAAGACTTGTGTCTTTTCTTCATGGTGTCCATCATCATTGCGCTAATTCCACTGAAATTCATGATGAATTTTTGGTAGAAACTAGCTAATCCGTGAAAACTTCTCACCTCAAAGATATTCCTCGGTGATGGCCAATTCTTGATTACCTCCACCTTATCTAGATCCATCCTCAACTCATTTGCCAAAATAACAAACCCCAAATAGATGAGCTCTGTCTTCAGGAATGAGGATTTCTTCATGTTTATCAACAACTTCTCCTGCTGTAGTTTCCGCATCACTGTAGCCAAATTCTTCAGATGTTCTGCCACTGTTTTACTATAGATCAGTATGTCATCTAAATACACAATGAAAAATTTCCCGATGAACTCCCTCAGGAATTCATTCATAAACCTCATGAAGGTACTCGGCGCATTTGTTAAGCCAAACAACATAACAAGCCATTCATACAACCCTTCATTTGTTTTGAATGTTGTCTTCCATTCATCACCCTCTCTCATGCAGATTTGATGATAACCATTTTTCAAATCAATCTTTGAAAAATATTTTTCTCCGCTCAAGCAATCCATCAGATCATCCATCCTTGGCAATGGAAATCTATACCTGATGGTTATCTTGTTGATTGCCCTTGATTCAGTACACATCCTCCAGCCTCCGTCTTTCTTCGGACTGAGTACTGTTGGAACAACACATGGACTCAAGCTTTCTCTCACGAAAACCTTTGTCCAACAACTCCTGGACTTGCCTCTTAACCTCTTCATTCTCTTGCGACGTCAATATATACGCGGATTTATTTGGAAAACTGGCTCCTGGTATGAGATCAATGTGATGACTCACACTTCTGATCGGTGGCAACGAGCGAGGTAATTCGTCCACTACTATATCAACGAACTCTTCCAGCAGTTCTTGAATCTCCTATGGTAAATCATCCACTCTTGTGCTGGTCAAATCAATAATCAGTTTTCTGACCACAATGAACTGTGGATCCTCCTTCTTCTTAACCTCTGTAAGAAGTTCCTTCCCACTCATGAGAAGTACTGTGTCGCTTACTTCCGGTTTCACCTCCTCATCTTTGATTGGAAGCAACATGTGTGTCCTCCCATTTTTCTCTAGGGTATATGTGTTCATTCTCCCATCATGAATCACATTCCTGTCATATTGCCATGGTCTACCCAGCAATATATGACAAACATCCATAGGAATGACATCACATAATATCTTATCATTGTATCCTCCTATCTTAAACTCAACCAAACATTGTTTAGTGACAGTTACCTGGTGTCCTTTCTGTAGCCACGAAACTTTGTATGGGCTTGGATGATCAATCGTCTCCAGTTCTAGTTTCTCTACCATCTCTGTAGAAACAAGATTATCCATGCTACCACTGTCTACAATGACCTTGCATACCCTATCCTTGGTCTTGCAAGCAGTCTGGAAAAGTCTGGTCCTTTGGAATGAACTCTCCACCTCCTTCTCTGGTGTCAAAAGGACTTTTTGCATCATCAACGATCTTGCGCCTTAAGCGTCTTCTGCCTCAACATCCCGCCTCTGTGCTTTGGTGATGTGAGATTCTCCAATCTCCTTATTTTTATCTGGACAATCGTATGACTTGTGCCCGTTCTTTACACATGTGAAGCATGTTATTACTCTACCTCTTCCTCTTCCTCTACCTCTAGTACGAGGAAAAGTGTTACTGTCAGCATAATCTCCTCTCTGCTCAGTATGTTTCCCTCTCTGTGAGGTTCCACCTCTCTCAGTTCGAGTCTGAGGTTTCTTCCATTCCTCCTTGGGCTTTTGATATTTGTCCTGGGCAACTGATTTGCCTCTGGGATGACCTCTACCTCGGCCCCTCTGACTCTGCTTTTGGCTCAGCTTCTATTCTTCTTTCAGAGCCATTTGATAAGCATCCTCCACCGTTTGGATGGTTACCATGATCATCTCATCCTGGATATCATATCTCAAGCCATTCATGTATTTGGCAATTTTTTCATCATCGCTCTCCCGATGACCTGCCCTGATGTTCAGCTTGTAGAATTCCTCAGTGTATTCTTTCACTGTCATCAGCTTCTGTCTTAGGTTCTGCATCCTCCTGAATAGAGTAATTTGATAATCCCTGGGGATGAATTTCGCCTTCATCTTCGCGATCATTCTATCCTAGCTCTTGATCTTCTACTTGCCCTTGCAGCGTCTGTCAGCTTGTAGTTCATCCCACCACAATGTTGCATGTCCTTTCAATCTCGTGATAGAATGCTTGACCTTCTTGTCCTCTTCGACATCTTCATAGTCGAAGTATGTGTCTAGAGCTCTAATCCATTCTAGAAGCTCCTCTGCATCCAAGTTTCCCTCGTAAAATGGAATGTCCATCTTTTCTCTTGCACCCATCCTTGCAATAGCTTTGATCAAATGCTCATTTGATGCATCTTCAGTTGCAACTTCTTCTTCACGTTCAGCCTCAACTTTGTTTTCGGAATCACTAAGATCCCCTGCACTGACTGTGCGTCTTTGGGTTGTCTCCATGTCTTCGAGTCTAGCTTGTAGATCACACATCTCTCTCTCCATAGTTGAATCTGTCATCTGCCTGTCTCTTCTTCTCGGCATTTCCCTCTCCTCTGGTGGATCGGGTGTTTGCATGTCCCTTCTCCTTGGCGGCATGGTGAAGTCTTCTTTCTCTGCTACAGAAAGAAAAGAACCTTTCTGGGCTCTGATACCAAACTGGTGACGCACACTCCCTCCACAACCCGCAGGTCGGAAGGTCCACATCAAAACAAGATCTTCTCTTTACCACTGGCCTGAAGAACTCTTGACGGCTCTTCTATTTCCCTATCGGGAAATCTGCACCCACAACAACTCTCACGGGATCCCCTCTTTACACTTGGGAGATCGGACTTCGCGACTTCGCGAATCCAGTGGTCGAGCGTTGGTCTCTCGAATACCCAAAACTCGACAACAGTCAATGCTGACCTTTCCTTTACCCTTTCAGTATTTTCTCTATCGCGATTTCGGCACTCGCGATGTCGAACAACTCATTTCACCGACTCCCAAATCCCGATTTGCCGAAACTCCGATACACTTCACGAGTTTTGACTTTCCACGTCACTTCACTTCTGTCGGGACTTCGGAGTTCGCAATATCACGAATCCTAATACAAAAGGCTCGGGAATTCACCCCACGAAACCCTGAAATGGCGTGCCACCTGTCCACTTCACTGACTCCTCCGTGGCCCCAAAAAATCCCTTTAGCTTTCGGGATATCACGTATCGGAATATCGCAATTCCTGTTGCAATGTTTATGGAATTTCAACCCACAAAACACCAATATGGAAATTCACGAGTAAATCCGACGACCCTTGTGGCTCGGATCTATGGTCCTACTCCTCCTGAGCTTTGAACCTTTAAGGAATACTCACTGTATCTCCCCTACTCCTTCTTGAGATCTAACGGCTCACGGAAATTCATGAATCCTCCTCAGAGAATTCCGATCATCCGTTCCTCTTTGACGATTCCTGTGAAATGAACTAAGTATTCCTTCGCGAACTTGTCCACCTGCGGTGCAAACTTACAATGCTTTCTTAAATCCTTCCAGGTACACTTCTTTGCGCTGTCCTTCAACAGTTTCGAAGGCCTTATCCTTCCTAAGATTTTCCACAACTTTGCGTCTTCTTAGAAAAACCTCTTGCTTGCACTCCTTGTGGAAACCTTCAAACACTTCCAAGTGTTGAATTCCCTTTGACCCTGCGCACACCTGTAGCAACAGTCTCTAAATACTTTTCTCAGGTTCGCAACCCTGAAACTTCACTTGGCCTGCGCACTCCTTGCATGGCTCCTGTGCCTATCTACACTTCTGCGGAAATGAGAACAAAGGCTACCCTATCTGAACCCTCTGTCAACGCACTCCTTGCGGACACTTCAACTACACTCCTTGCAGGAACTCTTGCTCAGATAGAGAAACAATTGAAACTCATTCCTTCTTCCTTTCAGACTTCAAACTCAAAACATGAAATCATATACACAGCATATAAAGAAAAAATTCATGAGCATATCATTCGACATCAATACACAGAGAACAAACACGAAACCATGAATTTGAATCAAACTCTTTCTATTAATCCAAATATATGTACATGGGTGTTCTTACACAGCTCTCTGCATGCTCTTGCTCTCTCTAGCAATGTTGCTTCTATGCTCTTCAATAATGTTACAATACACAATGAGGGTGTCTATATCCCGTTTCCCCCTTGTGCTCTAAAACTGTCTAATCTAGAATTAAATTCTATCTACCTGCATTAACTACTATAAATGCCTTCTACCTACTAAGGACGAGAGAAAATGGCTCAAGGTCCATTTACATTTTACAAGTGTGCTTCTTCTTAATGACTTCATTTAAGATTGCGCAATAACTTCAAGGTAATTTCAAAATTTGTGTTGGTGCTTGTCCAGCTGTCTTTTGCTTCCGCGATGGCTCGCTTGAGATGCTCCTTCTTGTCCAGCTGTCTTTTGCTTCCGCGCTGGTATAAGCGTATGGTGAAACAATGGGTACCTAAGGAACTGTCTCTGTTAGACACTAACTTCAATGTCGACAATAGGACATATCACATTGCACCATCCTCCTTGCATGGTCTGGGGCTATTTTCCATGGATGGAATAACTATAAAATACAATACAGTAACTGAATTTATGGACTATGTCAAACCGTGTTACAATTATAACCATTGGATGTGGTTGGTTCGGTACATGCGAAGTATGCGGAGATATGCACTCGCTTCAAATTATATAAAACTAATAAACAACGATAAAAATAACGGAGTGACTATATATATTGATGGAAGGCCTAAAGCTTCTGGTAATATCATAGGTTTTATAAATAGCACACGACCTCGGACAACAAACAAGAAACCGAATTGCATATATGACAGACGCGAAGAGAATCGGGTAGTCCTGTGCCCAATAAAAAAGATAGCTCTCGAGGAAGAATTATTAGTGCATTACCATTTGAATCGAATAGAAACATCGACTAATAGTGTGTGGGTACTTATGCAACACTTATTTAAGTAACCTCTACTTATTGCATTATATTTTTTTATCTTTAACAATGTTTTAAATATTTCACGGTCCCAATTTTATAATAATGTGGGAGGTTGATCGTTGAGGTTGATTTTATTTGAGTGGCAATCAGTTTTTTTTTTATCGTTAACAATTTTTTAAATATTTTGGTTTTCTAATTATATTATAATGTGGTAGGATGATCGTTGAAAAGGGCCAGCCGCAGAACATGTAAATGATTATCAAATTTGACTTTCATTTTATGTGAATTTTATTATTTGTTTATATAACTTTATTTATGTGGCGATCAATTATTTCATTTGTTTATATAACTGAATTAACATTGATTTTGTTGAAATTAAATATAGTCGGCAGGCATGTTGATCACGATTTTTTCCATGAGGAGTTGTTGTATTCATCCACTGATCCTATGGTATTAATAAAAAAAAATATCATTAAAGCGAACAAGGAACTTGATAGCTTGTTAGACCATCCAGATCAAACTGCTGACGTCCTAGAAAGGATCTATCTCCTTATGTCACAACTTAATAAATATAAGATAGTAACCATAATTTAAAGTATTTTTTTTAATGTACTCATATGGTCAATTATGAAAGTTTGTTTTTTAACTTTTACATTATTTCACGAAAAAACATTTTCTTTTTTATAAAGAGATTTTTGGAGCATGTTCATCCTGGTGTTGGTAGTAGTGGCGTTGCAGAGACGCCACATAGTCCTGACGTGGGATTTCATATAGATGTTAGAGTATTGTTTACTTCTCCATATTCCACAACTAATTTAGATAGGAGCCATGCCATGCATCGCTAGGAATCCACACAACGGTCAGGATCTACATGTGGTGAAAGAGATCAGGCTGATGATCTGGTTGACATGGTTGCATTTCCTGGAGCTAGACGTGTGACCAGCACAGAGACCCTTCTGTGTACTTTTTAGGTCGATGATAATGGACTTATATTAAAACAAATAAGACTCCCAGGTAGTTTTTCATATTTTAATTGTTTCATATTGTCCATATCATACACAAATCATTTAGATTATTATTTTTAAATTAATGATCACATCTTTTTGTGTGTAGGAAACAACCATTTTTATAGGAACCTGGAGAGAAAGGCCTTGTTTATTTTTGGGGAAACCTTACGCATGAGGTGGAATTTCCATAATTCCTACCTCAAAAAAGAACTTATGGATTATCTTGAAGGCCTCTTTGGAGTAGACATGTTCAATAAAAAAATGGTCAACTATGCAACAGGCAAATCTTTAAAATATACGCAGGATGTTTATAGATGAATATTGACAGGAAACCCTAGGTATGAGCGCCCTCCCTCGATTACAGAGAGGGAGTGGAAGGCGATCATTGATGATGCAAAAGAAAATATATTGAAAAAATCATGAGAAAAAATAAATGGTACCCCAAACTAAATTACAATATTTTGATTTCAACACCTTTAATTTTCTTTAGATCTAAATAAAAGTGTGGTATATAACATACTTGAAAATTTTGATGATAGGTTTCTTGACACTTCGAAGGAAACCAAAGAAAGGATTTCCAAACATGGACAACACAAGATAGGTCGGGGAAACTACTCGAGGTTATAGTCATGAATCATAAGTATCCAGACATCTTGAGAATATTATTTGGATTGCCTTACAACTTTCAAGTGATTGCAACCAAAAACATTAAAAAAAGAATGCTCTTATACAATGAAGGGTGACGACTTTGGAACTAAAACCACTGAGGAAGATCTCCAACTTGGTTACAAGTATGTCTATATATCCTTGGTTGATCATAGGGAAAGCATGGGGCATACCCCAAGATCTAGTTTCTAGGATAATGTAAATAAAAATCAGTCCAATTAACATTTAATTACTTATAAAATACGTAAATGTTTGATATCATCCATAAATTTAATGTATTACTTTTTTTAATGAGGGGACAAACACTATCAACAAAACCATTAGTATTGGACAACAAAGCATTGATAGTGCAACGCGGCCAGAAGATCATGGTGCTCCCCAACAACCCAATCCCAGTGGGGTGCAGCCCCAAGATGTTCCTATGACTGAGGCCCACAACAGTAAAATGGTTGTATATTAGTCATATACTTAATAATTCCGTACTTATAATTTTTGTACTTCTAATTTTTATTACTTATACATTTACAGTTTTTTCCTTGTAATTTTTGTCGTTTCAATGGCAGAGAATGTCATAGTTGAGCCTCCTCGACCTGAAGATTAGGAGAACATGGCAACCATTCCAACAATGTCGACTAGTGGACCAAGTAAATAATTACATTGCAGAGGTTTGTTTTAATATTAATGAACTACTTCAATGATATTTAAAAATTGGCCATATAAATTTAATATTTTTTGTTTTTGTAGGTGATGGCCCCTCACAACAGCCTCCACGTCGTGGGTATGAGACCAGGTGTGCTTAGTGTGAAAGGACTTAATAAACATCAGTTGTTGAAGAGAACCTAGTAAATGAAGACATGGAGATGGATGAATTACTTAAGAACTGGAAAACACAAAAGAAGACTAAAAGAAATTGATGATGTATAATAATTTTTTAAGACAGATAGATGTACATTATATAGCTAGTATATTTGTAACATATTTTGAATGATAAATCTCATTTATAAAAACTCTTTTTTATGACATATGCCTTTGAATGATAAACCTCATATATAGCTTCACAATCACTTTTTATCAATTTTGAATATTTTTACTGCATATTTTTTAGTAAAATATAGATTGGGTATTGGGGAATTGAGAGTGATATGAGGGGGCAGGACGGGCCATTGGAGCTTCCACCTTCATGTGGTTGGCCCTGTTTAGTAGAGAAACATTTATTGGAGTCATTTATTCTTGGATCAAACCTCCCTCAATCCAACGGAGCAACAACATAGTCAATGTTGACTTCGTTGTTGCTCCTTCAAATCAAGGGAGGTTTGCTCCAAGATCAGATGGATCCAATAAATTATTCTCAAAACCAAGAGGAGCTTTTTCAAGTCATCACAAATGAGATGTGTGTTTCTATTTGTCACTATATAATCTTCTCTCATATGAATTTTACAAAAAAGAATATCAATGGTGTTTACTATTTGCAATCTTGTCGGTTTTAATTTCTATTAGGATTTATTGACATGTCTTAAAAATATCTTTTGGTTTTTACTAAAAACTAAATATAATTCTGTTTTTATTTTCTACAATATGCATTTCGTGCATTTGCAGATGCTCTAGATTTTGTATCAATGCATTTCTACACATTAGAATATGAAAGATCAGGTATGTCTTGTCTTTTTTCTTCTTTTTATGACCTCTTAAGGTTCCTTTTATTTATTTATTTTTAATTACAATCATTTGTGGTCCACTATGGGGCCAATCATTCTATCTAATGAACCACACCCAAGTATGTAGCATATATGATTCCCTTTAGTTCATCATATCATATGATTCACACAGGTAATCTAATACTTCAACTTGGTTTTTTAAATTGTAAAGAAAGGGTGTTTCATACACCCCCCCACCAAGGTTGAAATCCACCCAAAGACATGTTTCACCCCTAGTGGGTCATCACGCCCATGAAAGCAAGTATTTTCAAGCAATTGAGGCCCGATGCAAGTCTTGGGTGTCCTTAGAGGAATAGATACCCCCCACTCGTACCTTTTCTTGGTCAGAGGGATCTTCCTCAAGTATTGTAGGTTAGATACATTGCATTGCAATATTCCTTGAATGTGGAAGGGAAGACTTGTCAAATTATGATAAATTATAATAGGAAGCATCTTGTCCAAAAACTATGTTTCTTATCGAGTGAAAGTAGATATGGTAATGTTGGCGGAGCCATAGATTATTAATCCAAATGGAACAACAATCATCATCAAGCAGCATTGATCCCGAGGGATTTATCCTTCTTGGAGGTTTCTTGATGGTCATATCCCATCACCTCACTAGATGGGCTTAGTAGTATGGTTACTACCACTATCCTTGTAGTGACAAAGTAGGTGTGTTTATACACTAACCCTTTTAACAATTTCAATGAATATTGTCTTTCAAAGATAGACAATTGACCACTAACAACTATTTATCCATCGATATTGTATAGATATAGATTTAGAGAAACTCCTTTTGGATAATATCAACTTAGAGGTTTTCAAATGTTCATAGAAATAGGTGCTATACTTTCAACATGAACCTTTTATGCATAGAAATACCTTGATATACCAATCCCTCATTAATATGATCAAATTAGGGAAAGCAAGAAGACAATAATAAGGCATAGATTATCAACAAGGTAGAAAGAAGTAGAATATAGCTACTAGAATCAATTAGATAGAAAAAGAGATCTTTAAAAAATTCCCAAACCATATAAATGAAATTTCTTTACTGGATGTGAGGGGAATAGGATCAATATGAAGTTCAAAGCACTCAAAATGAAATTTTAAAGGAAGATATAGATTTGGTATTATTACAAGAAACAAACATGTTTAAGACAAAACTTCAAAAAGTAAAGGACCAATTTTGGAGGAAAGTACGAAAGATAACCAAGAAGTAGATAGCAAGGCAATCTTGTTGAAACCATAGTTTCTAGACGTTTTTGATTAATAAGAAAGTCTAGAGTTGAAAAGTGCCTCATCAAAACAAGAATGTCATGAATAACCGAATGCATTATTTGGCATTAGGGGATACGTGACTTTTCGAAGGAGATTGGGATGCAGTCTTCAATCATAATGAGAAAAGGGGGGATGGAATGGTTTGCATATCTAAGAATAATATCCCCAAACCTTGTTAAGAATAATATGATGGATATCCTCCCCAAACTTGGTCCTTGCACTTTGTATAAAAAAATAACTAGGACGACACTAGTAGCAAAATTGTTTAACAAATGTTCAAGTATTTTTAGTTGGCCAGTTGAAAGAAGTCACCTCAAATCAAATATTTTGAAAGGGATGATTTCAAATCATAGGCCAATCAACCTAAAGAGAAAGGAGGAACCCAAACGACCTCTTTAAGTTTGAATATATGTGGATATCACATCCAAATATCAATGAAATCATTAAGTAATGGTGGACAGAAGGGCGTCCAAGGAAAGGATCCAAGATTTTTACTCGAACCTGTTAGCGACATTTCTTGTAAAGAGGGTGTTTTCCTAAAAGATAGGCCCCTTTGGGTGGAAAATTCAAAGAGGTGGGGTAAAACTCCACTTACCCTAGGTTGGGGCGCAAATGTGCATGGGGCTAAGGAGCGGGCAGATCTGGGCGGCTGGGACCTGTGCATCCAGATCTACGGGCAGGTTTCCATTCCGGACCCCCTTCGTCATTCTACCTTTATCAAGGAGGGGGGGGGGGCTATCAAGAATTGAGCATGCATATCTCAACGGCCTAGATTTGCGGTTGAGGATGGATTCTGGACCCCCTTGCCTATCTATCTTTAATAAAGGGGGGTGAGGGGGTCTGGAATCGATGGATTAAAGTGGGGACCCCCTTGTCACATATCTGACTCCCTCCGCTTACCATATTACACCATATGTCTTCCACTCAACGCCATCCTGGCCCACCTTTATTTCCATTTCTTCACTCCCCGACCTGTCGCATTGCGGCCTCCTCGTCACCTTCCCGCGACACATCACCTCATCATCTGATGTCACAACTCTCCTCCTCCACTTTACCTCTCTCACCCACTTGTACCCCACGCTCCATGCCACTTCCACTTGTGTCCTATCCATACCCTGTGGCATTTCTCATCTGGTGTCACAACACCACCTCATCTTCCTTAGCAGGGTCTCGTCCATGTCCACCATCTGGGTTCCCCCCCCACAGCAGTCCAGCGAAACAAAAGACAACCAAAGGCAGACTGCCACGTCTTGCAGAATCAGAGTTGACGAGGCCTCCCCTGATCCCGAGGAAGCAGTTATGAAGGTGGTTGGTGGTGGTTGAATTTCATCTCCTTCCATAAATAGAAGGTCAGAAAGGAGCATACATGGAAGTTGGTTGTCGATTCATCCTGACAAAGATTACATCTGACAAACGACTGCATGGGCAGTCTGCCCAACGTCTGCATGCGCTGCCTGACAGGGAAGCTCCTCAACGTCAAGCATTGAATTCATGATATGATCGCGCCTTCAGCACCTGAGTCGGCTCCAAGTATATGTAAGCATTTTTTCCATTTTATTTAGCAATGATGGTTGAGCTGCGCTCCTGACTGTAAAGTTTCTGAGGAAGCTCTGGTTATGTATTTTGATTTGAGACTGTCAAATTAATGGAAGTCAGCTTCTCTTTCCTTTTTTTTATTTTGTTTGTTAGCTGTTTAAAACACTCAGGATTGGAGGATCCAGCCAAGGGTCGCATATTGCAAGATGACATATGGTTGGTCACTGAAATCTCTGCACCAGTCTTAAAAAGTATCTCACGTTGTCTTTTCATCTACACTGAATGATTCAGAATTGGAGGATCCAGTCGAATGGTTGTAGCTGCACAGTATGATAGGTTTGATCAGTGTGCAATTATCACTGTGTCTTTTAGGCACATTTCAGTGTCTTGTTTTTATTTCCCGAGTTGTTGGAAGGCCTGATGCTTAGAGAAGTCTCCTCTCTTTTCTCCCTAGTCTTCCCTCTACTCTCTCTTTAACTCAAATTTCTGACTGAAGTTAGTTATGGCCCTCACTTCCCTGTGCATTTCTGGCCTAGTTTTATGAGTTAAATGATATTTTTCTGAGTTCACTCACATCCAATCACCCCATTTAAAACAAAATCATGACATAAACTGATGGGCATCGGGCTCTGATCCTACTGCAATCCAGGAGTGACTTCCAACGCCAACATTTCTGGCACCGTTGTCGGGGACAAAGTTGAAGATTTTCCCTAGGATTGAACGACATTGAGCCTCTGATTCTGAAGGTGCATCAGGCATCAGAGCCCTTAAAGATTTCTACTGTGCACCTAGCGAATCCACTGTGGCGACTCCAATGTTTCCACTTCACCGTTTCAGTTGTGGCTACTTTTAGCACACCTGAAAGATCACCCAGAGGATATTTTTCGAGAAGTTTTCACCAGCTTCTTTCTCAGCTTGAGGAGTTTCCTAGGGAGACACAACGTTAGGATCTGGCCTTTGATGGTGAACAAATACCAGACACATTTGAAGTTGTGTACCTTTCACCTTGCGACTCCATGATTTGAGGATCGATTGGAGACTCCATTGGTTCGATATGGAGAAAATCCTAGCTCGTAGGTTTGCTCCTTTTAATTTTTTTTCTATTCCTGGTTTTCCTAATGATGTCCCTTCTCCGGATGAATGGAGCAATTATTTGCCCATATTTAGAGAGCATGAAGAGGACATCCCTGCTCGGCATCTCTGTGAGTTTCATGAACTCATGTACCAGTGGGAGATACATCATGATGATGTATTATTGAAAATGTTCATGTTCGTGTTAGCAGGGGATGCTCGTAAATGGTATCATTCTTTACCCCCTGCTAGCATTTATTCACTCACAGAATTTCATGCAGCTTTCACCGCCTATTGTCAGAAGATTTATCCCTCTGAGTTAATTTTTCATAACTGTTGTGAGGGATACAACAACTGTATACAAGATAGAGTTGCTTCTTACATAGGCTATGAGGATCATCCTGATGACCTGGATCAGAAACCAGTCCTTTATCATCCCCATTCATCTACATCAGAGGAAGGTTATGTGAGTGAAGATCCCGAGGAATAAGAAGATGCTTTGGACAAAGTTATGGAGCTTATAAAATCTCTCTCTGCCCAACTGGATAGGTGGGAAGCTGAACGATGCGCAGAGGAGTTTCTAGTCCGTGAGGCAGATGTTCTTGGAGGCTCTTTTGAAGAGGATATTTAAGACTTCATAGCCGTAGAGACATTATTTTATGCCCCTGAGGAGCCTGTTGTCTCATATTTAAAGGAAGAAGCCATTATGGAAGAGGATTGTTCTCTTTTCCTTCATGAGATTTCCCATGATGTATTTACATTTGGGATTGAAAAGGAGGATCTGGAGATTGTTCCTTTTTTGCAAGATGAAGAAGTTTGGTGCTCACCTAGCTTTAACGACTACTCAGTTGAGGAGCAGCAGAGCCCCACATCATAGATTGATGATCTGGGTAGCGGCCAGCCCGTGTATGACAACTATGAATCAATTTCTGAGCTAGACACCCAGAACTTCCAAGAGTAGACTACAAAGCCTTCTCCTCTGTTCACAAATGAAAGACATTGCGAGGAAATCAGTCCCCCTGAGAAGTAGATTGAAAAGTAGATCTTTCCCACAGGTCCTATCTATGATGATTATGACTCTGACCCTTGGGAGAGCCAAGAAGAGGAACCATAAGAACCAGAGGAGTAGCCGAAGATGCAGTTTACGGACTGCGTAGAGCCAGTCAACGAGCAACCACCACCTAAGATCAGTCAGCCTACGACATTTTTCCACCCACCTGCGCTTACCAAAGATATCCAGCCACGCGTGAATAGCTGTGTAGCAGAGGAGGTTGTCTATCACCATTTTTCTAGAGTTTTCCACTGGTCCTATGGACCTGTGAGGGAATACATGGAGTTGTATTTCCTTCTCAATTTGGAGCCACCCTATTTCATCTCAACTTCAGTCTGTAAGGAGGAGCTGAAGAGCATAACCGTTCTGCTGCCACGGTTACACCATTTGTTGGTGATCATCGACAGAAGGAAGGAGCTTCTATTCAGGAAGTTGCTTGAATGGCTATGGTGGAAGTTTGCTTTCACCTAGCCCCATGTAAAGAATTTTATTAGTTTAGGACTGTACATAAATTAGCTCCTTGGAGCGTCTATGTTTAGTTTGTTTGGTTTTTACTTTTTGGCATACATTTCTCAGTAGGAAGTTTTGAGCTTGACTCCATAAGCCCAACAACAAGGCTGCCAAATGAGTTCTTAGAGCATCACATGGATGACTCTATCCCCCATGGAGCCTAATGTTAGCGACATTTCTTGTAAAGAGGGTGTTTTCCTAAAATATAGGCCCCTTTGGGTGGAAAATGCAAAGAGGTGGGGTAAAAACCCACTTACCCTAGGTTGGGGCGCAAATGCGCATGGGGCTAAGGAGCGGGCAGATCTAGGCGGTCGGGACCTGCGCATCCAGATCTACGGCCAGGTTTCCATTCTGGACCCCCTTCGTCGTTCTACCTTTATCAAGGGGGGGGGGGTCCAGAATTGAGCGCGCATCTCTCAACGGCCTGGATTTGGGTGCCTGGATCTGCAGCTGAGGACGGATTCCAGACCCCCTTGCCTATCTATCTTTAATAAAGGGGGGGGGTCCAGAATCATCGGCTTAAAGCAGGGACCCCCTTGTCACATCTCCGACTCCCTCCACTTACCACCTTCCACCATCTGTCTTTCACTTAGTGCCATCCTGTCCCACCTTTATTTCCATTTCTTCACTCCCCGACCTGTTGCATTGAGTCCTCCTCGTCACCTTCCCGCAACACATCACCTCATCATCTGATGTCGCAACTCTCCTCCTCCACTTTACCTCTCTCACCCACTTGTACCCCACGCTCCATGCCACTTCCACCTATGTCCTATCCATACCCCATGGAATTTCTCGTCTGGTGTCACAGCACCACCTCATCTTCCTTAGAAGGGTCTCATCCATGTCCACCATCTGGGTTCCCCCCCCATATCACTCCAGTGAAGTAGAAGACAACCAAAGGTAGACTACCATGTCTTTCAAAAGCAGAGTTGACCAGGCCTCCCCTAATCCCGAGGAAGCAGTTATGAAGGTGGTTGGTGGTGGTTGAATGTCATCTCCATCCATAAATAGAAGGTCAGAAAGGAGCATACACGGAATTTGGTTGTCGGTTCAGCTTGACAAAGATTGCGTCTGACAAATGACTTCATGGGCAGTCTGCCCAACGTCTGCATGTGTCGCCTGACTAAGAAGCTCCTCAACGTCAAGCATTGAATTCATGATATGATCGTGCCTTCAACGCCTGAGTCAGCTCCAAGTATATGTAGGCATTTTTTCCATTTTGTTTAGCATCGATGGTTGAGTTGTGCTCCCAACTATAAAGTTTCTGAGGAAGCTCTGGTTATGTATTTTTATTTGAGACTGTCAAATTAATGGAAGTCGACTT
>ML780306.1:2644893-2657663 GCA_009831015.1 Picea engelmannii
TTGTTTGTTAGTTGTTTAAAACACTCGGGATTGGAGGATCCAGCCGAGGATCGCATATTGTAGGATGACGTATGGTTGGTCACTGCAATCTATGCACCATTCTTAAGCAGTCTCTCACATTGTCTTTTCATCTACACTGAATGATTCGGAATTGGAGGATCCAGTCGAATGGTTGTAGCTGCACAGTATGATAGGTTTGATCAGTGTGCAGTTATCACTGTGTCATTTAGGCACATTTTCGTGTCTCGTTTTTATTTCTTGAGTTGCTGGAAGGCCTGATGCCCAGCGCAGTCTCCTCTCTTTTCTCCTTAGTCTTCCCTCTACTCTCGCTTTAACTAAAATTTATGACTGAAGTTAGTTATGGCCCTCACTTCCCTGTGCATTTTTGGCCTAGTTTTCTGAGTTAAATGATATTGTTCTGAGTTCACTCACATCTGATCACCCCATTTAAAACAAAATTGTGACATAAATTGATGGGCATCGGGCTCTGCTCTTGCTACAATCCAGGAGTGACTTCCAACGCCAACATTTCTGGCACCGTTGCCAGGGACGAAGTTGAATATTTTCCCTGGGATTGAACGACATTGAGCCTCTGATTCTGAAGGTGCATCAAGCATCAGAGCCCTTAAATATTGCTACTGTGCACCCGACGATTCCAATGTTTCCACTTCACCATTTCAGTTGTGGCTACTTTTAGCACACTTGAAAGCTCACCCAGAGGAGATTTTTCGAGAAGTTTTCACCATCTTCTTTCTCAGCTTGAGGAGTTTCCTGGGAAGACACAACGTTAGGATCTGGCCTTTGATGGTGAACAAAGACCAGACACATTCGAAGTTGCGTACCTTTCACCTTGCGACTCCATGATTCGAGGATCGATTGGCGACTCCACTGGTTCGATATGGAGAAAATCCTAGCTCGTAGGTTTGCTCCTTTTAATTTTTCTGCTATTCCTGGTTTTCCTAATGATGTCCCTTCTCCAGATGAATGGAGCAATTATTTGCCCATATTTAGAGAGCATGAAGAGGACAACCCTGCTCAGCATCTCTGTGAGTTTCATGAAATCATGTACCAGTGGGAGATACATTACGAGGATGTATTATTGAAAATGTTCATGTTCTCGTTAGCAGGGGATGCTCGTAAATGGTATCATTCTTTACCCCCTGCTAGCATTTCTTCACTCACAGAATTTCATGCAGCTTCCACCGCCTATTGTCAAAATAGTGATTATCAAAATCTTGAGTTTTAAGGTGCATTTTCCTTCTACAATACATTAAATATGAAATTGAGTTTCCAATCGATGAGTACATTAGCCTTCTAGAATCAATTTTCCGTGACATTAAGTCCATGTTTTTGTTTGTACAAATAGAATACAATGAATCTAATGACATACATGATTTGTAGTGGTGTGACACATAAAACTAGTACCAATTGCTTATTTTTTGTGATATCCTTCCTCAAAGTTACAAAATGAGCACCTCCATATTAATTACATGTATATGAGACATTGTGTTTTGGATTGGAGAAATAACATTAGGGTGAAGAAGAATATTTTCACTCAAATAATGGAAAAGGACTAGTTGTAGAAGAGAAAGTGCAATTGCAAGTTCTTGCAAGTTCATGAAAGTGTTAGATCCCATTTTATCCCAAGAAAAGGCACCTAAGATCTCTTATGCATTAATTGTAAGTCTCCATTTAAATGAATTTCAAGTAACAAATGAACAAGGACAATGAAAGTGCTTCATATTAGAGCCCATTTTGAAGTTCATGCAAGTCATCTTATTTACTAAACCTTCCCTTCAACTTCATCTCCTACAAATGTAAGGAGTTATTCTATGTTGGTTTTTGATGGATTGGAGTAACCATTTGATTGGGAGAATGTCTAATTGATTTATTGTAATTGTTTCACTTTTACTTTCAGTATCTCAATTCCAATTTTCCAAAGGAGTTAAAGTAAATTACCAGTTTTGATATAGCCTTATAAACATGTTGCCATCTTAGTGATATACTTGAAGGTGCAAGGTTCCTACAAGATCTTAGCACGACACACTACAATCAAACAATGATAAACTACAAATACAATGATTTTCCCTTCACTAGTTCAATATTCCCAATGTAACCTTTAATGGCATACTTCAAATTGCAGAAAAAATTGAAAACAATAATATAAAAACAACCAAATAGCTTACCAAATATTTCAAAACAATGTGTGGAACAAACAATTGTATAATGGGGCATTGGTTAGGTTGGAGGAAAGCATGGGTGAACTTGATCTCTTGAGATTTCACTACACATCTCCAACATAATCGAGATCTTGATATTTTCATTATGCATCTTCAACACAATTGGAAAACTACTACAAATGAAGATGACGCCCCATATCATTTTCAAATTTTGTTAAATATTAGCGTGGAGAACTAGAAATGGAATCATAGACTGTAGCTTAGAGGTGGATTTAACTCAAGTAATGTTAACTCTTTTATATTTACAAGGTATAAGATTCATAAGAATAATTTTCAAGGCGTGCGCCCTCCACATTCCTGAAATTATCAACAATGTTAATGTCCACTCTCTTGCATTAATATTTATTATTTTTTTGTTAAAATATATATTTTTCGTCGCTCTTACTACGAATAAGAGAATCGATAGTATTGATATTTCGTCACAACTATAGACACTTGGTCGCAACTATCAACACTTTGTCACTCTTGCGACTAATTGTTCGTCGCATAAACTAGGATAGGTTGTTTCTCTTGCTACGAAGAGGAGCGTCGATAGAATTCATAGTTCATCAAAAATATCGACACTTCATCACTCTTGCGGCGAATTGTTCAGCGCAAAAACTATGATAGGTTGCTTCTCTTGCACCGAGGAGGAGCATCTATAATATTGATAGTTCGTCGCAACTATCGACACTTTTTCACTCTTGTGATGAATTGTTCGTCACAGAAACTAGGATAGGTCATTTCTCTTGCAATGCAGAGGTTCATCGATAGTATTGATAGTTTGTCGTAAAAACTACTAGGGTCATTGCAAGAGCGAAGAACTATCATTACCGTTGATGATACCTTATGCTTGAATAGTTTGTTGCAAGAACTACTACGATGGTCTCTCTTGCGACGATCATCCTCGATTGTTGTTCTTGTGATGATCACCATTGGTTGTCTCTCATGTGACGAGCACCGTAGGTCGTCTCTCTTGTGACGACCACCGTAGGTCATATCGCTTGCGATGACCTACTTAGGTCGTCACTCTTGTGATGTTATTCTAGGTTTGTCACACTTTCCACAACACATGAAGTGACATTTTAGGGGCCCAATATTTGTCGTAATATCCATGACATAACGTCACAAGAGCGTCGAACTAGCCATCACGAAATGACCCAAATTTACTAGTGGGGTATACTTCCTATGGATTCCCTAGAAAAAATAATAGGATCACATACAAAGAGTTGAGTGAATAGTTTACCTTTCCTGAAGGTTGTCCTTAGCATATCCTAGTTGTTGCAGTCCTAAAGTTCAAGCTCCAACATCTACATCCTACTTCTTGCACACCAAAGACATTACAAAACCATTCTACTTGCTTCCCAATGTTAGACTCCTAGATCTAGCTTGAATCCATCCTGATCTATAATCTACAATATCATATCTGAACATTTATACATCAATGAAAAACATTCAAGGGGAAAACCAAATGATCTATTGATTAAAAACAATAAATTACATCAAACATACATACCTCAAGTGTTGATGCAATATTATTCAATCTCCTTCCTCCTTGCCTCTCCTTGAGGCTCTTTGGTCATGATAGGCTTCAATGACTTCTGTGTACAATGGTTGAATACCTCTTCAATTTGGTAGCATAACCTTTCTATTCAATTCTTCCTCCTCTTTCCCAAGTCTTGCCTTTGTTATATAACTCTTGGAGGAGGCTTGGGAGAGGCTTCTAGATATTCTAGAGGCCACTAGAGACTCAAATGATGTGATTTCCTAGGCCTTTGACATGAATATACAACTCATCCTTCTCCTATCACCTCTTAACTCCTCAATTATAGAAGTTTGGCAGTTCCTTGTGGGACAAGATATTAGTGTCTAGCGAGTGCCTCGCTTTTTTCCCACTAGGTGACCCGTGAGGATGTCAATAAGGGCTCAAAAAGGGTTCAATTCTTAGGAAAAATATTTGTATTTGGGCCTTAATGCTTTGATGGCTTCCTCTCTTGCCTACAAGGTGGACTTTAAGGCTATAACACTAATCCCTTTAGCATCTCCCCAACAACGACGCCAAACTTTTGGGCAACTTATTTGCATAAGTTTTGAACATTAATTATCAATCTAGGAGCGTAAGATTTTGATATGAAACACATTATGTTCAGGATCAGATCCTATTCTAAAACCTATACTAATTCATCAGATATTGAAATATGAAACAACTTCTGAACAAAACAAGAACTAATCTTCTCAATCTAAGGCTATCACAGTTTTACTAGTAGAAAATTAGGATACTAGATTTTGTTGCCTCAAGAAGTGATGGATCTTGAAACCATACTTTGATAACTTTTAGAGGTTGAGGATTGAGAAGAATATTCAAATGAAAATATTCTAAGCTAAGTTCTAATTCTTCCAATATAAAGTTATCACAATTTCACTGGTAGAAAATCAGGTTACAAGGTTTTATTGCCTTAACAAGTGATGGGTATTACAATAGTTCTCTACTAACTTGTGAAGATTGAGGATTGGAAAGAATATTTAACACACAAATTAATTAATTAAATCAAATGAAAAGTTTATAATCCAAGTTCTAATCTGTTAACAAGTATTCATTTGGTCCCTACTGGTAGAAATGTTGGCTACGATGTTTCTTTTTAATTCTATGATTAAGAGAACTTATAGAAATACTATGAAGACCGTTTTTATCTCTAACTTGAAAATAAATTCACTCCTAACTATAAATAACATTGAAATTAAATATGATTTAAAAAAAAAGCTGATAAAAACTTAAACACGATAAGAATATTACCAAATAAATAATTGCATAAAAAGAGAAATATGCACAAAGATCTACAAAAATAATATGACATGAACCAAAGAAATGGGGCCCTCCAGGATTTGCACATGCACAATGAAGATTACATACTGGAATAACTCAAATCATTTATATTGATAATCAACGTTGCCACAATCTTCAGTTCAATCTTTTCTATACGAAATCGAATCCCCTTCATAGTCTCAATTTTGGTTATTTATACAAGGAAAAATGAAACAACTTAATCTATAATTATTCTCAAATAGTGATGAAACAACAATATAACTTCTATTTTAGATGTTTCGCTCCTGGGTTGAGTGATTTCATCCTTGATTTCATGGGCAGTTTGAATCCATGTTTCTGTTACTATATATTTTCTTGCTGATGCTCACGTTGACTGGAGCATTGATCGGGGTTCCTGAACTAATTTTCTTGGATAGAAGAGGAAAATCACCATATTATGAAGGAATATATCACAATCCACATGCCCATTTTATCCATATCAGTCTGCAACCATCTCAATGAATGAAGGATTAAAGGAACACATTTATTTTTTTAAATCGACCACACATAAAATCTGTTCGAAATTCCATTTTGAAGAAATAGTTGTATCTCCCAAATCATGCATTTTCTGGGAAATCTTCCCATTAATTATGAAGGGCCAACTGCACAATGTTCCCTTGTATTTCCATCCTTTTCCATTAAAAATGAAATAGAAAATATCATTCAAGAAGTGTTGGAACAAATCATGATCCATCCTAATTTTAGCCACTACTCCTTTATGGTCATCATGGTTCCACAAAAAGAAGGTGCTTGGCTCATGTGTCCCAACTTTTGTACTCTTAAAAAATTGATAATGAAATATACATTTCCCATTCCAATCACTAATGACCTCTTGTATGAGCCACATAGAGTACATTTTTTCACTAAACTCGATGTTTTTTTAGGAATATCACCAAATTAGGATGGAGGAAGAAAATATTTGTAAAACTACTTTCTACACACATATGAAAGCCATTATGAGTTATTGGTGATCCATTTTGTTCTTAACAATGCACCATCCTCTTTTCAGAGTCTCATGAAGAAAATCTCTCAAACCACTTTGCACAATTTTTTCCATGACTTCTTTTGTGATATCTCAATCTACAATAAAACTTGGGAGACACATGTGGATTAGGACTTACAAATCCTCCAAAATCACCAAGTTTTCATCAAATTTTCTAAATCCTATTGCGTTGCTTCATAAGTGGAATCTTTGGGGAACATTGTTATCCATAATGGACTATGTGTTGATATTGAGAAAACAAAGGAAATGAAACATCGATCATTTTCCAAGACCCTCTAAATTTTGTGTGGATTCCTTGGCCTCATCAGTTACTATAAAAATTTCATGTAGAAGTATGAAAAATTGTAGCTCCCCTCACCACCTTACTTGAGAAAAATATCATTGACTAAACTAATGCTATAGAGCATGCCTTTTAAGAATAAAAAGAAGCTATGTGACCTACTTTTATTCTAGCAATGTCTAACTTCAATAAGACTTTCATCTTGGTATGTCATGCATTAGGTAAAGGTATGGTGACAGTGTTAATGCAATAGTGACACCCCATGGCCTTCACCAATAAGTAATTATGTGATAATTACTTGGGAAAATCAACTTATGAAAAGTAAATGATGGACATTCTTCATGAATTTGATACATGGTGTCCTTACCGTATCTAAGGTGAGACCTTATCCTTTTGTACGTATTGAAAATGCCAATGCCAGTAGGGTATTTATGAACCTAGGGTTTAATCTTAGTGCCAAAAATTAAGAAATATTAAATTCCTCTTTTAATGTCCACATGGTTATGTTTTTGAAATTCAATACTAAATGTTTCATGGTGATAAAAATGTAGTGTTAACACCCACCAAACAAATGAATAGGAAAACCAAATAAAAGTGAAATGGGGGTATTACAATCCATGGAAAACCCTAACCACGCCACTAAGAAATTAGTCATATATTATTAATGGCATATAAACCCTAATTATAATGTTATCGAATACGTGCTTCCTTAATAAAACTATGATATACATATAAATCATATAAAGTGATTATTAAGTACTACCCATGGTTCCTAGTTCACGGGCATGGGCTTAAAGTTAACTAAAGTCCCCCTTTTTTATGTTTTTTGACATGTTTTCGCTAGATTTCGAAAGTTACAATATCACAACCTCAAAAATGCAACCTCGTCATTTCAAAAATGTGATAAGATCTTTATGAAGTATATGAATCCATGAAGAATGTTCCAAAAATGCATCATGACAATGGATCAACAAAAATAAAAGATAGTTTTGGTCAAAATTTCAATTAATGTGATGAATAACTAGGAGGTTTAATTAATTGATCCATGTGGATATTGGCGGCCACCCACATGTTCCAATTTCCAACTAGTTCATCTTGACAGTTTTCAGTTCAACACATTTCTCTGTAATGGGTACAATTCTTTGTAATTATGGGTTCTGCACTTACGGGGTTGTCTTGAATCCCTACACAACATCCAGGTGGATATTGGTGGCCGCCCATCTAGTCCAAATTGCCTATTTTTGGCAATTTTCATCTGAGTACATATTTTGGGGATGTTTTGAGGAACTAAAAAACATTTTGTGTGCTTGCCACAGTCAAACTGTTGATGAATTTAGAGTTTGAAAACATAATGTGTAGTTCTCGAAAATACCTTTCCAACTGGATATGACACACCTAAAACGGAGATCGTATGCAAAAGTTACGACCCTGGGAAGTTGATGTACTAACTTACCCCAATGGGGCCCACATGAATTTTGGTGCTTCATCTCCCAGGGTTAGGTTTTTGGATGTCTAGGGTTTTGGCATTCATGTTTATTGTAAAAATGCCTTCAGAGCCTCATTGTACTTATCTTCTGGCGAATGAGCGTATGTTGGTTCTTTAACCTACCGGACAACTCTGCGCTACTGACTTGAGGTTCGTATATTTCAAGGTACCAACCAAGCCTAAAACTATCGGCCCTTCTAGTGAACCAGAAGGAAACACAACACACAGAATGCACTGCACAATCTCACTCGAGATAGCTTTTATGGGTGGCTGTAAGACTCAGGTGGTTACAGCCTAGGATTGAGTAGGAGATAGAGGGTTTGCGTTCTGAGCCACTATTTATTAATTGTATTACAAATTACTATTATCTGACCTTCGGAATTCAATCAGCGTAACAGAAATGAACTAGACAAAATAATAACTCATTCTTTCATTGCATTTAGCATTTAACTAAAAAAAGTAAATAGAGATACACATGCATTCATTACATCACACAGGTATTATCGTGGTTCACCCTCTCCCGGGGCTACATCCACCAAGATTTGGCTCTTATCTCTCTTATTATGATAGTTCTGCAATTCTCACGCCTTATGCTTACAATTCTTCTCAGATCAGCAAGATCTTTGTGAGGCAAACTAGATCGCCCCAGGCTCCTCAGCTTGCGATCTGATCCTCGAGATCCACCTCCCGCTTATCTCTCTCGTTACAAGTACTCTCTTATCAAAGTATTACCTAAAATGGAATCTCAACATTTGCAACATCTCTAAACTTTTGAATCTCTAAACTCTCGAGCTCTCGAACTCTTGAACCAACCTCTCTTTGATACCTTCTTGCCTATATTTATATCTATTGGGCTCTTCAGTTGTTTCCATAAAAAACTCTTACCAAAAACCCTAACTCTTCTATTGTTAGGTATTCCTTCTTCGCATGCATTCACTCCTTCCTTCCAGCTGTCACCTCCTTCTTGCATGTGCACGTGTTGTGCTTCTTGCTAGTTGTCGCATTCCTCCCGCATGCTTTCTTTCCCACGATTTCTCTTCCAGATGTCGTTCTTCTTCGTGCATGCCTTATTTCCCATTTCGGCCTCTTGCCAACAGGCCCCCAACACTAATATGTGACTCGTCCCGAGTCACCTAATATTTTTGAGCTACCTCGATCTCTTCCGTGATCATCTGGAACTTTTCCCTTATCTCTGTTGTTGTTTTCCATCCCTACGCGATCTTCTCCTTAATGGTCTCAACTACCTGAATGACCACTTCGTCGTTCAGTAGTTCAGTGCATTCTTCCTGGGTCTGCACCATTTTTGCTCTATCCGCCTCTACCTGTGCGAGTACTTCTGCTACTCGTTCCTGTAACGGTTCTATTTGATCCTTCCACTCTTGTTTCTATGTCTACACAGTGATGAGTTCTGCATGCATCTTCTTCAATTCTTGCGTCCCCTTTATGCTTTCTGGGATAGGTATGATCTTTTACTTCTGATTGAGTTCTTGGATCGCTGCATTGATCCTTTCCTCTTCCTAGTCCCAGCGTTGAACCTGTGGATCCTTCTCTAGTCTTTTCCAAAGTTGCGTCGCTTTGTCGAGTAAGTCAGCTGCCGTGATAACCTGGCTCCATCTCCTTTATTTGCATTGTTTCTTCCTACCTCCTTTGCTCCTTTACTACTGGTGGGGTCGTTGGTGTTAGCTGTTCTCGAAGATCCCTAATCTCCTTCTGGTATTGCGCAATTGCCTGCGCAATTTGGTCGATCTTTTTTGTGGTTGGGAGTTCGTTTCCCTCCGCGGTGTTTGGAAGTGTCCCAAAAATTTCTCCCACTCTGCATTCCAACACGTTCATGTGTTCCATCTCCTTCTGAGTTTCTGATTTGGCCTGCCCATACTCTTTTTCCAGTGCTTCCCACTACTTTGTTGTTTTCTCTAGCTCGACTAAGTTCTTATGTGCCCAAGACTGCATCTCGTGGTCGACGCTAACCTGTAATTTGTACAGTGCTCTTGATGGCATTTGTGTCAAGACCAATTGGATGTGGTCCAAATCCTTCAGTGGTGTCTGTCCCACTATTTCATCCATTCGCAGCATGTCCATTTTTATGTGGACCATTGTGGATGTGTGTGGAATTGGAAGAGTTGGGTCTTGTTCTTCGATCTCCATTCTTTCGTTGGTGTGTGTTGGCGACTTCTCTATGCCTCTACTACTACTTGCGCTCTGGGCTTCTTCGAGTGTCTTGAGGAGCTCAGCCCTGTGATGTGTTACGTGGTCGAAGTCTTCCGCCAGACAATCCTAGACCATTCTAGCGATCATTTCTCCATCGTCCTTCGTGATCGTCAGGTCTAGTGACACTTGTTGTGCCTTTGATTTCTTGCATGCATCTGCGGCCTGTTCAGTCGGTCTCTTATTTCCCCTGAGCTCCTGTGCGGTGGGGTTTGGGGCGGTCTCCTATGTTCCCTTGGTTCGGTTTGGCTATTCATTCGTCTCTTTCTTCCCCTTCTAGTTTCCTATCTGCTCCGACCCTTCGCTTGTTGGAGGTGGTTTGTTTTGGCCCATCCTTGGTTTCTTGGGCATTGGTTTTTGCGGAGGCTGTTTTTCTGTCTGTGTTGCCTCTCCTTTTGTGGGTCCTTCCGGTACTTCCCGGGGAATGGATGGGATCTTCCATTCAGCAGGCCATTCATTGATGACCATGTCTATATCCCCTTTTGTGTTGCAGTATTGCATCCGTAGCCATTGATTATCAGGATCCTTCCTTGGTTGTATCCACATGGCTTGCCTTGTTTCTCAGAAGTTAGCGATGTTCCCATATCGCGTGACAACTTCTGTTATTATTCTCCATGACCGGTTAATGGCCTCCTGCATATCCCGTAGGTATTCTTCAAAGATGATTCCATTTTCCCTCTTCTGTCTGGTCTATGGCCCTGATCTCAATACTCGATATCTCACTCCCTCGGGCTGTGGTCTTGTAGCAAAAACTACATATTATGGTTTCCTCCATCCCATGAAGGCTATAAGGGTTATCAACCATGAGTAATGAAATTCAGTGCCAAGTTCCTACGCGTCCCTCCAGTCCATTTGGAATAAGTTTAACGGAGGTTCCCATCTCACGAAGGTGCCTTCTGCGCACTGAGCTGCAACTGCGATGACTCCTGCTGGTACTTCATCTTTGCGGCATTTCCTTAGCAACTTACAGGATAAGATCTTTGTGCCCAATTGTGTTGTTGGGTTGTTGATCCTCAATTATGTGTCATGTTTCCCTTCTGATCCTCGATTCTGTGTCGTGTTGTAATCTTCCGTGGCTGGTTTGGTGCTTTCTAGTAGCACTTCCTGTTGAGGTTCTACTTCTTCATTCGAAGGTTCCCACAGTTCTGCTTGTGTATCCTCTTTCATTTCCTCTAGTTGTGGCTGTTGAATCTCTTCCATTATCATTGTAGGGCTCGCCAGTGGTATCTTCAGGGATGGGATCTCATCAATGTCGACAATCTCTGGTTGTTGTTGCTCGTTTTCTTCCAGCGGTCCTCATGACCTAGTTTGAACTCTGGTTGGCCTAGTGGTCGAGCCTAGTTCAACGGACTTCGGTGGTGCCATAGTGGTGAGTATCGAGTGTCTATTGTCTATAGAGGCTTGTGATATCGTTCTGTTCGTTTGATCTGTTGTGGGTCTCTCTATGTTCTTCTTTCACGAATAGACAAGTTTCTTTCGTGCTTGCGTGTTGTAGGGGATTTTCCTAAAGCTTATCAAAGACACTTCCTCCATGATGCAATTGTTACACCATCACTGTGGATTCAATGCATATGTGGTAGTTTTGTACTTGCCATTATGCTTCTCTGGTCGTTTCCAATTGGCGTGTTTAATGTGACATTCCATCATTCCTTACTATTCCTTAATTCCACTTTGTCATGTCCTATCATCCTGCTTTTGCCGACTTTTTCATTTCCCACTCATTTGTCTTAGGCATGTGACCATTAGCCTTGCCTTTACTGCATTCGTGTTTCGAGCGTCCTGTGGATTTTTCACGGCGTTTTAGTTTGGTATTTTATTTTTTATTTTTTTTTATTTTTTTATTTTTATACTGCGTGGTGGGTGGTCGACTGTCCTTGCACATCTTCAGTCAGCTCACGTTGATCATTCCTCGAAGGTATATGCCTATTATATCTCTTAGTTGTACGGCTCCGCCGTCTATTACATATTTGACCTCGTATTTGTTGATTAAGGTTGGTTGTCATTAATGTCAACCCTTGAAGAAAGACCCATAGCACAAAGGTTTGGGTAATGGACCCAATAGTGTTTGATGTAAATATGACTCATTATTGTTTTGTCATGGTTGATAAGAAGTAAATATGAATGAACTCCAAAGTGGTCCCCTTATGGTGAAAGCCCTCACGGGAAGACGCTTTGTGGAGTAAGAGAACCCATGCTTAATTGTGAAATAAAGAGAAGAAGGAAAGTGAATTTTTCAGGGAAAATATCATATATGAATAGTTCTTGTCATGTCATTTCTGGTGGTATGTGGAACGTCACATAATTCCTCACAGTTAGAGAGTTATGGCCATGAGAAGTTGGAGACCCCAGGTTTGGATAATGGACCCAAGTTTGTTTGATGGGTAACAGTATGAGTTATGATATATTTTCAGATAATATTATTCTATATGTATATTATATGTCATGCCAATTCTGGTGGTATGTAGAACGTCACATAACTCCTCACGGTTTGAGAGTTATGGCCTTACGATGGAGGACCCTCATATGTCATCTAGAAGACCCAAAAGGCCAAAGTAATCAAAGTGGTTTAACAGATTTTAAAAGGTAAATAATAAAGTGAAGTGATGATTGTATTATAATTCAAAGTGAATACAAAATAAATTATTTCAATAATAATTTTAATGGAGAAATTAGAAGTGGACCCAACCCTAAAATAAGGAAAGTGGGGCCAAGTG
>ML780306.1:2666002-2690591 GCA_009831015.1 Picea engelmannii
CTGGTGTACTGTGTATGTGTGTGATTGTTTATTTATTACTGCTCATTATTGGATAATAATTCTACATTGATATAACATTTGAAGAAAAATGATTATAATTACGTTATTACTGATTCACCCCCCCTCTCAGTAATCCAACAGTCCTAACTAATGCATTCTCAGCTTTCTTGGGTGCTAAAATGATTTGTTGTCATAGAGAAATACTAGATCTCCTTCCGTGAAAGTATTCTTCTTAATGTGTCGATCATGCCATGCTTTGTCTCTGGCCTTCTGCACTTGTTGATGGAATCCTGCTAGGATTTGGTCTTCCTCCATTGCTAATAGCTGATGTAACCTTTCTTGTATCGTGTCGCGTTTTGTCATTTGTGTGATAGTGTCTACGCATAAGCTGGGTATTAAAAATTCCAATGGTACTACCGCTTCTTGGTCATAGACGAATTTGAATGGTGTGTGCCCTGCCAAATTCTTACATGTCATCCTATACGCCCATAATACTGTTGGTACTTTAAGGTCCCAATTGTCTATGTTGACGTTACAAATCCTTGTCAATGCGTTCTCTAGAACTTTGTTGAAGTCTTCTATTGTGTCATTCGCCTGTGGGTGATATAGTGTGCTTTTCTGGTGGTGAACTTCAAATTCTTCAAGCATCATGTGAATGGTGTTGTTTATGAAATGCGTTCCTTGATCACTCATCAGAACTCTTGGGCACCCAAACCTAGTAATTATTTGTTCGAATAAAAAGTGTGTAGTGGTCTCTGTGCTACAGTTCTTTACTGGTGTGGCTTCCACCCATCTTGTTAGGTATTCCATCGTGGTGATGATGTATATTGCCCCTGTTCTTTTTGTTGGTGGGCTAATAGGTCCCGCAAAGTCTATTGCCCATTTATCGAATGAATGTAGTGTCACTTGTAGTCGTAACGACATCTCATCCCTTCTGTTGGGTTTGTCGATCTGTTGATAGACATCGCATGCCTGGAAATATTCTTTTGAATCCCTATGGATCATTGGCCACCATAGTCCTACAAGGAGTACCTTCTACGCAGTATCTTTTCATGCATAATGTCCTCCTTCCAATCCCTCGTGGGATTCTGATAGAATCCTTCATCGTTCATTCTCAAGCATGTACCTTCGTAAAATGTTGTTTGTGCCCATTTTATATAGATGTCATGTGATTAATTGATAGTTAGTTGTGTGAACTACCAGGTTCTTCTTTTTCACAATGGTATACTCTTGTTGTGCGGTACCTTTGCTCAAATACTGGATGATCTCTGCAAAGTAGTCATCAGCAATTTGTACCGAGAATAGTTGTACATCCGGAAAGTTGTCTTCTAAGATTGTGGGTTCTTCTCCATTGGTGACCCGTGATAGGTGGTTAGGGCCTACATTTAGTTTCCCTGGTTTGATGATTACTTCGAAGTCAAATTCCTGCAATAACAGTAACCATCGGAAGATTCTCCCCCCCAACACTGGCTTGTTGACTAGGTACTTTAGGGCTGAGTGATCTATAAACATCTTAAAATGCTTTCCCAGTAAGTAGTGTTTGAACTTTTGAAGTGCGTAAACCATAGCTAGGCCTTCTCTTTCCGGTGTGTTATAATTTTGTTCTGACTCGGATATTTTTCTGCTTGCAAATGCTATCGGGTGATTCAAGTCTCCTTCTCCTGGCTGTGCTAAGATAGCTCCCAGTGCTATCGTTGACGCATCTACATGCACATGGAATGATTTTCCCCAGTCCGGGAATACTAATATCGGTGCAGTGACCATCTTTTCCTTCAAGGTATCTAGACCATGTTGACACTCATTGTTCCATTATTACTTTGTATCCTTCCTTAGAATTTTTTCCATCAGTGTTATGATCTGTGCATATCCTTTGATAAAAAATTTATAGTATCATGTATATCCTAACGTCACTCATAGTTGATGGACTATTTTCAGTGCTGGTAAATTGACGATGACAACAACCTGTGTTGGATCGACCAATATCCCTTGTTTGCATACTATATGGCCCAATAGTATCCCAAATGATGTTCTGAATATGTATTTCTTTATGTTAAGTGATATCTGACACTGTCTACATCGCTCTAGAATCAAGCATAAGAATTCAACATGTTTTTTCAACAGACTATAGACTGTCCAGTCATCCAGATATACTTTGAGAAAATGGTGGATGAATTCTTTGAAAGCTGTGATAACCACTCTGGAGAAGATTGTTGGTGCATTGTTCCGTCCAAAGGGCATGACTGTATATTGGTAATATCCCAATTCCGTCGTGAATGTGGTCTTGTATCTATCCTCCCGTGTTATCTTAATCTGATGGTAACCTGAGAATCCGTCAGTGAATGAGTACGCTTCATGTCCCCCCACATTCTCTAGCACTTCATCCATGAACGGTGTAGGGAATGGGTCATGTAGGCATGCATCATTCAACTTCCTTAAGTCGACGCATATCCTGATCCCTCTTCCTTGTTTCTTGTCCTATACGACCATCAGGCTTATCCACTATGATTCCTCGACTGGTTCGATTATACCAGATTTGAGCATTCGGTCAATCTCCTCTTTAAATTTTATTTTATATATAGGGTTCATTCTATATGTTCGTTGTCTGATCAATCTCCCTTCGGGTCTGAGAGGTATTTTCATTTCTTCCAGTTCGCTTGATTTACCTTTCCTCTTTGTAAATGTTGTAGGAAATAAGTCGTTGTATTCACGCAACAGTTCTGTAATACTTTCAACTGTTGGGTCATCCCAGTAGTCTCCCATGCTGGCCATTTTGGGATGTTCCGTTGTATCGATGTTAACTTTATTTACCTTGATTGGTGTGAAAATAACTTCATATTCTATTTGTGGTCCTGTCACGTCTCTGTCACCTTCTGCTTCTGCAATATGAATGTCACATGGGTTCTCTTCATCCGATATGTCCTCCTATACCTGGTAACATGATAGTAGTTCCTTGATTGTATGTTTATTTCGTTGCTTCTCTTCGGTAATGAGTTCTACTTCTGGCTCCTCAATGAATATGACTCCTCTGATTCATTTTAGAGCTGCGTCTATGTTGGGGTTCTCATGCTCGAATGAGAAAGTGGTGGTAAATGTTTGCTGCAATGTTGCCCATGTTGTAGTTCCTTTGTGTAGTTCCTGATCTGCATACCGGTTCACTAGTATGCCTTCTAATGTATGAATAAAGTGGTGAGGCCATTCCTCAGGTGGTGTCAATTTCCACAACATTTCTCACTTCCTCAAGTGTTTCCTTGGTTTTCCAAATCCTTCATATTTATGTTGTTTGTTATTTTTCTATGGTGCGTTGAACCTTATTCGCAGTAGCCTTTTACATTGGTACCAGTTTGTGATGGTCTCCTTCTGTGTGCCCCACCATCTGGCGGGTGTGGTCTTGAGTGTTGAGTCCAGTTCTAGTAGCCTCTGGTTCTCTAATACTTCATCTTGATATTGTGTCAAGAATGTTTCCAAATCATTAAGTCCATGGAAACTGGTTGGTTCTGCGATTTCTATGATATCCATCGTATTGCGCGGTCTATTCTTGCACATCTTCTCATGGATACTTCATGTAGTCTTTGCTACGAATTTTCTAACCTGGTGTCTGAATTTTTAGTGCATGACCTAATACTGCACTAACTGAGTACCCCATCTACAGTTGGGTTTACATAATCCTCCTCTCGCGTAGTTGTCCTGTATAACTTTCTGATTTCCTCTAAGTCTAGGCAAGTGGGTTCTACAAACCTTTCCCCTTCTGATGGATCTAGTGGTGCTATAACCCTGTAATTTCTGGATTGAAATGTCATTTTTCTTGTCTTCAAATTATTTATGGTCTGGTTGTCAAATGCCCAGTCCAGACCGAGTAGTGTCGGGTATGGTGTTGTTCCATCTACTATTTTGATGACTTCAAAATCCGCTTTGGTGTGCACACCATCAAGATCTACCATTGCGCCCTTCAGCCTCCCGATTGGTAGAAATCTATGTTGGTTGGCTAATTTTAATTAAACATTCGAATATCCCAAGGTTGGTTCTCCCATGAATTTCCAGGGTTTCTTGGGTAGTACATTTACTTCGGATCCTAGGTCCAGTATGATATGTCCCATATTGAAATCCCCAATGTTGGCATTCAATCTGAATTCCCTACTTGTTCTTCTCCTTGTGTGTAGGTGATTGACAATTTTTGGTTCTATCTTTTGTTATGTTGCGTTGCTACATTTCTCTAAGATGTTTTGCAATATTTTCATAGATGAAGGATCACTTAGTATTTTGATGCATGACTGCAAAAAGTCTTGGATAATACTTACTTGTCCCTTAAGTGATAGTCCTTCGGTATGATCCAATGATGGCGACATTTCATATTCTTAGGCTTTGTGGGTTGGTTGCGTAGTAGAAGTCGACCCTGTGTCCTTCTTCTGAAATTCCTATCTATCTTCCTTAAAAGTCTTCTTTTCTTTGAGAGAATCGAAGTGCTTCCTTGGTTCAGTATTATTTCGTACCCACTGGTTCTATGCAAGTTCTTTTCGGACTGTGTCGTTTCCTATCTTTGTTCCTCCTCGGGTGACTATATTGATATTTCATCCATCCTCCCTTGCTTCGAATGAAATCCATTGAACATTTTGATTGTTCTGGTTTCTTTTTTTCGGGATCTTTACTAACAGTGTCGTACATTCCTCTATCTCGTCATTCGATGCATGACAGTACATACAAGTTGTTGGCGGAAGTGGGCATTCCCTTGCATAATGTCCCAATTGCTGGCAATTGTGACACATGACTGGTCCTCGGCCACATATGAAGCCTCCTATGGATCCTCCTCCTCCTTGATAGCCTATTCTATCCCCTCTCGGTGTGTTATATGGTGGTGCTTGGTTGTACTGCACGGTATTATACTAGGTTGTGTCAGGTTGTACTGTGGTTGTGTATTGTTTTATGGTTGTTGTGCAGTGTTGTACTATTGTTGTGCAGTATTGTATGGAGATGGGGCTTGATTGAACTGTGGAAATTCTTTCCCAGTCATCATTTTTTCCTGTACCCTGTAGGCATCCGATGTTCTCTCCCGCATCAACTCCATAGTTCTGAAATCTTTGTCATCGTGGCCTACAGACTTACAAAAAGTGCAATAAGAATTATTGGGAATTGTCTGGTACTTTTGTATCATCGTGCAGTGGTAAGGGTCATGACCTGATTTCTTTCATATTTCGCACCATAGTCCTCCTTGTGGGAGTGGGTTTGGCATGCCTGTTACCATATACTACGCGAATGTTGGACATTTGTTCTTGTGGTGTCCTTTTGTCCTGCATGTGGTGCACCAAATAGCTTCTCGTTTGTCCTTATTCTTATTCTGATTCAACTAAAATGTGAGGTTCTTCAAATCCTCCTTCAATTCTTCAATGGTCGGGTCCGTCTGCTGGTAGTGGTTCTCTTCCAGCTGCAAGGCTGCTTGTAGCACCTCATCCTGCATTTGAAACTTATGTTGTCGTAAGGGGTATTTTAAATGTGGGAGTAGTGAGTTGAAAAAATATGCCGGTGCTGCATCTCGGTCATAAGGTATTTTAAATTTCCCTTCAATCGCTTAAATCTTTGGTCAACCTCCCATACGAACTCTCCTGGCTTCTCTCGAATCTCAGTCATTTCATTCATGTAATGGTCCTCTGAGCTCGGCTTATGGAACTCATTGATCAGTAGCTTCTTGATGTCTGCTAGTGTCCTCGTTGTCCCAGGAGCGTTGTTTGTGTCTAGACTCATGTACCAGTCTAGTGCATGGTCTCTTAGCATGATTGCTAGTTGTGCAAGTTTGGTATCTTCATCTGTGATCTGTTTTGCCTCCCAGATCTTAGCACAAATGAACAAATGCTTCTCTGGGTCTTCTATTGCTTCTCCTCATAATTTTGATAATTTGATCATGGGGTCATGTCCTGCCATTCTAAAGACTGAATTGCTACCTCCGTCGCGCGGTGTAGATACTTGACTGGTACTTCCTGAACCACCTCCTCTAGTTGTTTCCCCTGTGGTAGATGTGCTTCTCACTTTCGGACTTCCCTCGAACTTCGGTTGTCTAAATGGTGATGTTCTCTTTTGTGTATGAGTCGTACATGGGTTTATGGGTTCCACACTGACATTAATACAGAAAGGGTGACTATATTCTCCTCCTATTCTTGGGCCTCTTGTTTAATGCTCATAGGTTGCGCGTAGGATTTCCTCAATCTTCTCCATAGCTCGAAGATCCTCTACCTCTTCTTTGTCGTTTTCCAATCCCTCCCTTGTAGCTACAGATCTTTTCTTGGTATTCACCTTATATTGGTAGGGTACTCCGCTACGCTTAATTCCATATGATGCCAAGATCCACTTAAGTTGTTCGTCATCCATCAAGATTGGGTCCAAGAATTCCTCCTCCTTCTTGCCTTTATCCTCTCCTTTGTCCATTTATCCTTCCCTTTGTCAGTGCTTCCCCTCTTTTCCCATGCACATAGGGAAGTTTAGTTGTTTGCTTCCATCATCATTACACCTTTGTTATAAAGCAGTATTTTAATCGAAGTATACAGTGATCGAATGTACCTTCCGCGAGGTCCGCGTAGAAATTCCTGCTCTGCCACATTGTATGACTTCACTGTCTCAACTACAAATTCTGTGATGAACCCTGCCACAATACTATCAAGCCAAAATCCAAAATTCGACTGCGCGGGTGAATTTGTTGTTCACTTGTTGTAACTGGTCAATCTGTATTGGGGTCCAGTCTAGCTGTCAGATCCATTTTGTCGTGTGGTTATATTTCAACCTTAGTAACCACTCCTGCAATAGGTGAGGAAAATCATAGAAAAATACTTCTTGTAAATATGTAAACATGTATCTATCTAGATATTTACGAGGTGTCAGGATAGGGTTTCTATTATCTTTCTGGGAAAACTCTAGCTCTTTAGCTCTTAAACATCCTTCGATTTCCTCTTTTGTGGGGTTCCATGGTCACAACATTCCCTTCTAGTGACTCGGCAGTCTTCTAGTTTCGCTCATTTTTGTCCACGTGTGTTCTATCCCATCTACTCAATCCTTGTTTCTCTTAGAATGGCAATGGAACCATTTTTTGGTTCTTTAACCTACCGGAAAACTCTGTGCTACTGACCTGAGGTTCGTATCTTTCAGGGTACCAACAAATCCTAAAACTATCGGCCCTTCTAGTGAACTAGAAGGCAACACAACACACAAAATGCACTGCGCAGTCTCACCCGAGATAGATTTTATGTGTGGTTGTAAGACTCAGGTGTTTACAACCTAGGATTGAGTAGGAGATAGAGGGTCTACGTTCTGAGCCACTATTTATTAATTGTATTACAAATTACTATTATCTGACCTTTGGAATTCAATCAGCGTAACAGAAATGAACTAGACAAAATAATAACTCATTCATTCATCACATTTAGCATTTAACTAAAAAAATTAAATAGAGATACACATGCATTCATCACATCACATAGGTATTATCGTGGTTCACCCTCTCCCAGGGCTACGTCCACAAAGATTTGGCTCTTGGTTCTCCTATTATGATAGTTTTGTAGTTCTCGTGCCTCGTGCTTACAATTCTTCTCAGATCAGCAAGATATCTATGAGGTGAACTAGATCGCACCAGGCTCCTCAGCCTTCAATCTGATCCTTGAGATCTACCTCCCGCTTAGCTCCCTCATTACGAGTACTCTCTTATCAAAGTATTACCTAAAATGGAAGCTCAACCTTTGCAGCATCTCAGAACTTCTAAATCTATGAACTCTCAAACTCTCGAACTCTTGAACCAACCTCTCTTTGATACCTGCTTACCTATATTTATATCTATCGGGATCTTCAGTCGTTTCCATAAAAAACTCTTACCAAAAACCCCAACTCTTTTGTCGTTAGGTCTTCCTTCTCCACATGCGTTCGTTGCTTCCTTCCAGCTATCGCCTCCTTATAGCATGCACGCGTGTCATGCTTCTTGCTAGTTGTCTCTTTTCTCCCGCACGCTTTTGTTCCCATGATTTCTCTTCCAGTTGTCATTCTTCTTCATGCACGCCTTCTTTCCCATTTCGGTCTGCTGCCAACAGCATATCCGTCACATATATTCTTATAGATAAAGCTACCACCATTCTAGCGAGTCTTGCACTCTATATTTTTACAGTCTCTGTACATTTCTTTCATTAATAGAAATCATGTATTGTTGTATTTCTCTGTTTCTGGCAATTTTTATGTGTATTTCATTGTAATATCTCTTCTTTCATTTCATTCCGAAAATAATATGTATTAGTGGTATCAGAGAAAACTAATTTTGATCATTTTTCAGTACATGTCTCCGACGAGGTCCAAGTATAGAAAGTTGGGTCTCGAACTTGTCTGTCTTGAGGACAATCACTCTCACATGCCCAAGTAACTCTCTATAGTGGCATAACAGAAAAATGGCGGAGTAGAATATTCTATTAACATGTTGCTTGAGTAATCTCTCACATGACAAAGGGACAAAATGATGGATACGTTTGCACACATTCTTCAACACCTTTCGGTAGAAACAAGCACATATTCATCAAGAAACCACTTTTTAGGAACCTCTCCCTTCAAGGTACAAGTTAATTTTGATATTCTTATATTTGAAGGTCAGATAGATGCAGATTCCTAAGAAAAATGGTTAAATCTGCTAGAAGGTTATTTCTCTATTCACAATTTTTTTGACAAGGAAAATATCACCTTCGCACTCCTCAAGGCTCTCCCTTGTGTTAAACATTGGTGGGAAACTTACTGGGATCAAAGTTACACAGAGGAATATGAAATATATGGGGATGAGCCCACTTTGGATTTTTTGTGGATGCAGTCAAGGAACAATACTACCATGTTGGTAACTATGAAGACCAATACATGAGATGAACAATAGTGCAACAAGAGAAGAGCCAAACAATGTTGGAGTTCACAAATAATTTCCATACCTTGCGAACCAAGATGGGTATTGAATACTCTAAGTGACATCTAGTTCTAAAATACCGTGGGGCTCTACATATGTACATTAGAACCGAAATGGATTTCCTAAACATCTCATCATTAGGATTTATCTATCGATATGTTGTCAAAATCGAGCAGAAATTTAGGCACCAGAACAAATGTGAGTTTGGGTCTACAAATACGCAACAACCAAATCATGGTAAATACGGCCCTAACCAATAGCCTACAAGAAACCAATCCAAGACACAGGACAAGAAGGGTAAGAGAAAGTTGAAGAATAACACTGGGAAGTGTTGCAACTTCCACAAAATACATTGGCACAACACCAATGAATGTCACTTGAAATATTCATTGGTGACCGAGGTCAAAGACAAGGAGCTAGACCCTGATTCAAAATCTGATCCATAAAATATTGAAAATAGACACATCATCGACGCAGAACCCGCTGCTACTATCACAACCACAACAATTCAACCATAAGAACCAATAGATCCCAAAGAGGGGGAGCACCTCTTCCATTCATAGATGTGGGTAAAGGGGACCCCATTGCATTTCATTGTTGATAATGGAAGCCAAAAGAACCTCATATCAACTAAGTTCGTCAAACAGTTGGGGTTGTCGACAACACCACACCCACAACCATACAACATCGGGTGGATTCACCAAGGACAAGATCTTTGTGTCATCCAGAAGTGTCTCTTGTCCTATGGAATCAAGCCCTTCAAGGATGATATAGTGTATGATGTTTCCCCTCTTAATGTCTCTGATCTTGTTTTGGGCCAACCATATATGTGGAAACGTCATGTTGTTTACGAATCTCGACCCTGTAGTGGATTTATTACTCTAAGGGTTCAACTCTGCAGGATACCAGAGGTATTTCTAACTATTGTTCCACCAAAACAGTGTCCCAAGGTAATCTCTCATACTGCAAAATCCATCCTCTTCACAGTCTGTTCAAAGGATGTGAAGAAGGCCACTACAACCACTGTAGCCTCAACACCTTCTATCTAGCAGAAGCATATTTTTGAAGAGAAAGAAGATATTGTTTCTTCACCTACAATGGTGCCTACACAATTTCTAGTCAATCCTAAAGACACCATGTTGGTGGAACAAATTCAACCCCGCCAGTAGCAGGTTCGATACAACCTTCCATAGACCAAGCAATGCAACTTCTTCAACAAGGCACACATCTCACCAATATTCAGATTCAGAAAATGGTTTCCCCTCTTCCTAGGGAACTCAATGCAATGGAGACCATTGCTTCATAAGGGGGAAATATTGATCCAAGTGGATATTGGTGGCCAGCCACCTGTTCCAAATTCCAACTGGCTCATCTTGATAGTTTTGAATTCAAACCATTTCTTTGTAATGGGGATAATTCTCTGTAATTATGGGTTCTTCACTTATCAGGTTTACTTGAATCCATACACAACATCCAGGTGGATATTGGTGGTCGCACATCTAGTCCAACTGAACTATTTTGGAATTTTTCATCTCATTACATCTTTCTATACATATGGGGCCATTTGTAGGCCCTAAAGAAACATTTTGGGCTTGTTACAGTCAAATTGTTGATAAATATAGAGTTTGACAGCATAATGTGTATTTCTCAAAAATACCTTTCTAACGAGATATCACACGCCTAAAACAGAGATCATATGAAAAAGTTATGACGCTGGGAAGTTGACGTCCTAACTTACCCTGACGGGACCCACATGACTTTAGGCACTTCATCTCCTAGAGTTAGGTTTTTGGAATATCTAGGGTTTTGGCATTCATGTTTATTGTAAAAATACCTTCACAGCCTCATTGTACTTATCTTCTGGTGAATGAGCGTAGCCATCACATCTCTTCTCAAGGATAAATCTGCCACCATTCTAGTGAGTCTTGCACTCTATATTTTTAAAGTCTTTGCACGTTTCTTTCATTAATAGAAATCATATATTGTTGTATTTCTCTATTTCTAGCAATTTATATGTGTATTTCATTGTAATATCTCTACTTTCATTTTGTTCCGAAAATAATCCAGATCAATGGTATCAAAGCAGGTTTCTTTTTATCGTTTTTTAGTCGATGTCCCCGACGAGGTCCGAGTATAGAAACTTCGGTCTCAAGCTTGTCTCTCTTTAGTAAAATCACTCTTGCATGCCCAAGAAACCCTCTATGGCAGTAGAAAATAAAAACAACAGATTAAAATATTCTATTAACCTATTTCTTGCGAAAGCTCTTGCATGACAGAAGGATGAAATTATGGAAAATTTTGCGCACATCCTTCAATGTATCCCGATAGAAATAGGCACATGTTCATCAAAAGGCCACTTTGGAGGAACCTATCCCTTCAAGGTACAAGTTAATTTTGATATTCTCGTATTTTAAGGTCATATAAATGAAGATTCCTTAGAAAATGGTCAAATCTGCTAGAAGGTTATTTCTCTGATCACAATTTTTCTGAGAGGGAAAAGATCACCTTCAAACTCCTCAAGGCTCTCCCCCATGTCAAAAATGGGTGGGAAACTTACTAGGAGAAAAGTTCCACAAAGGAATATTGAATATATGGGGTTGATCCCACTTGGGGATTTTTTGTGGATGTGGTCAAGGAACAATACTACCCTGTTGATAACTATGAAGACCAGTACATGAGATGGACTACACTACAACAAGAGAAAAGACAAATAGTGTCAGAGTTCACAAATACTTTCCATACCTTGCACACCAAGCTGGGTATCAAAGACTCTGAGTGGCATCTGGTTCTGAAATATAGTGGGGCTCTACATAGGTACATCCAAATCAAAATGGATTTCCTAAACATCTCATCAATGGGAGCTTCCTATTGATATCCTATAAAAATTAAGCAGAAATTTAGGCACCAAAGAAAATGGGAGTTCAGGTAAAAAAATATGAAACAACCAAAGCATGGAAAAGACAACCTTAACCAACATCTTACAGACAACCATTCCAAGTCATTGAAAAAGAAGGGTAAGGGAAATACGAAGAGTGACACTAGGAAGTGGTACAACTTCCAGAAAATCTCCTGGCACAACACTGATGAATTTCGCTCGAAACAATCATTGGTGGCCAAGGTCAAAGACTAGGAGCCAAACCTTGATTCGGAATATGATCCATAAAATATTGAAATCATATATATCATCGACACAAACCCCACTACTATTGTCGTGACCGCAACAATTCAACTAGAATAACTAGTAGATCTTGAAGAGGGGGATATCCTCTTCCATTCATATATGTGGGTAAAGGGGACCCTGTTGCATTTCATTGTTGATAACGATAGCCAGAAGACCCTCATTTCAGTTGAGGTCATCAAACAATTGGGGTTTTCGACAACACCACACCCGCAGACATACAACATCAGGTGGCTTCACCAGGGACGAGATCTCTGTGTCATCCAACAGTGTCACCTTTCCTATGGAAAAAAACCCTTCAAGGATGAGGTAGTGTGTGAGGTTTCCCCTCTTGATGTCTTTCATGTTGTTTTGGGTCAACCATATATGTGGAAACTTCATCCTATTTATGAATATTGACCCCACAATATCATTATTACTCTAGGAAGTAAACTCTACAGGATACCAAAGGTAGTTATGACTATTGTTCCACCAAAACAGTGACGAAAGGTAATCTCTCATACTGCAAAATTCATCCTCTTCACAGTCTGTTCAAAGGATGCACAAAAGTCCACTATAGCCACTGCAGCCTCAACACCTTCTATCCAGAAGAAGCATATTTCCGAAGAGAAAAAATATATTGTTTCTTCACCTACAATGGCGCCTACACAATGCCCCGTCAAGACTAGAGACAACAAGTTGGTGGAACAGTTTAAACCCCTCCATCAAAAGGTTCATGATAGCCTTCCATGGACCAAGCAGCGCAAATTCTCTAACAAGGCAAGCAGCTCACCAAGATTCATATTCATAAAAATATTTTCCCTCTTCCCCTGGAAATCAATGCAATGGATACCATTACTTCATAAGGGGGGGAGATTGATCCAGGTGGATATTGGTGGCTAGCTACCTGTTCCAAATTCCAATTGGCTCATGTTGACAGTTTTCGATTCAACACATTTCTCTTTAATGGGGAAAATTCTTCATAATGATGGATTATGCAATTACGAGGTTGTCTTAAATCCATACACAACATCTAGGTGGATATTGGTGGTCTCTCATCTATTCCAACTAGCCTATTTTGGAATTTTTCATCTCAGTACATATTTATGTACTTCCCAGGCTATTTTGAGGCCCTAAACAACAATTTGTTTGCTTGCCACAGTCAAATTGTTGATGGTGTTAGTACTCTGTAAATTTGTTGGGATGAGAAAACAAATGACAGAGGTAACCTGCAAACCAACTTTAAGACTGGAAACTAGCATTTACAACCTAGAGAGGGCTCTCTCTTTGAGACTTAGTGTCTAATAGATAATAACTTTGAATCATTGTCCAGATTGATGTTTTTGTGGGGTATTTATGGTTTCGATGGCAAGGAAATACAGAACCTTGGGCCATGGAGTCAATCTCTTGAAAGCGAGAGAAATAAATGACTTGATGAATGAAACTTTGAGAGGATAAAGGCTAAGTAGGAAATGGTCTTTCAGTTAAAATATCATTGTGTGTGGCGAAATAAAGAGTACATAAATCAACTCAGAGCACCATTGAAGATGAATTATAAATTACTTAGAATAAAACATAGGAGTTTAAATGGCGAATTCTAGATCATCGCACAATGAATTTTATACTTATTAAACGTTCCAATTTAAATAGAGTAATACATGAATATACAGAAAACAGGAAGTACATACATAGAAGAGATCATAATACATCGGACCACCACCATTAGAATCTTTTCGTCAAAGCCTCAGGAATTCTGCATTATATTTCAGTCAGGTTCAAATATTACATTCAATAGTCTATTGTCTACACTACTTTTCCAAACAACCTCGGTTACATTGAAAACATACAATATATAGAGAAAATTGTGCCCCTTGGGATACCATGCCTCAAACTACTTCTCCTAGAATTTTGGCTCCGGTTATTCCTTGGCAAATGACCTTTCAAATAGAACTTACTAAAAATGGAAACCTAACTGCACACAATCATGTCATAACCGACATCTTTATCAGGATTTTTTGGTCATCAGTAGATTCAATCATTAGGAGGTGATGCATCGTCATTTCTCCTTTGAGTGGTTACCCTAATGATCGAGCGCACTGTCAGAATTATGCCACCTGGTGTAATGGGCTCCAATGGTTGTCACGTGATCACTAGCTATAGTATGCATGTGGTGAGTTGGTAGACATATTACTATGGGTTGTCGCTCGTGCTTTCTAGGTGGTGGCGACGGTTGAGGGGCCACACATCTCCTTCAAAACTTTCATGCATTTCGCCTACACTTGTCCTTCTCAATGGGTGGGTTTACAACATCTGCACAACGAATATCCACCATCCAGGTGCCCATCAGAATTCTTGTTTCTCAGCAAGAGACAGGGAACGAGGGGAGAAAATGTTTGTGCCACATTCAAAAAGACAAAAAAAGGGATCATGTCAATCATGCCTACAGTCCCACATGCAATCTCAATATTCTGAGTGTCTTCTTGAGAGACCGATTTCTTCTTTTCATATTCTTTACTTGTCTCTGCAAGATTGCATTCCCCTTTAGCTTTTTTTGAGCACTGACAAGATCCATGCAGATGTTTTTCAAGGCCAGACCACATTCCTTTAAGTGCTCCTCGATTATTTCCTCTGACGTCCTCTAATCCTCTCACAACTGAATGATCATGTCTTACGCTTCTCTGAGTTTTCTTTTGAGCTAGTTTGCATTCCCTTCTCGTCTCTACGATGTTGTTGTTTCAACAGTATTTTCTACTAACTATTTTCTCAATCCTCTATTCTCCTGGTATAATTTGGCAATAAGGAATTGCACTTTCTTCGACTATTGCAATGACTCTTGAACCTCCATGCTTTTAGTGCCCGACCTTCTCCGTATTTCACTAATTCCTCGGCTTGAACCTTCAATAGTTTCTAGTCAAACAGTGCGCACGAGTAACTTCTCATCAATAGATTGGGTGCGTGGTTTGTTTCAATATTGGGTCTCCTCAGGCTTCTTGATCAACCTCAGCCTACCTCTTTTCCGGGGTACTGTCTATTGGGATGATGAGTCTTCTATTGTTTTTCCTTTTCCTGTGGCCTCTTCCATTCTTGCCCCCACGCTACGACATATTGTTCCCCTAGTGGGTAGAAGGAAGTCTCTATTGGGGTCCCTGGGGATGTCGGCTAAAATTAGGAACGAATCCCAGTCTTTGTCCAGCCTTCCCAATTCTTAAACTACCAACAACTTAATAAATGATATATGGAATAATTTCTTCCTCGGCTGGTCCGCTTCGGCCCGGACACTGTTTGCCATTCCTCCTAAGATTTGGTGCAAGAAGAAAGGTAATTTCAAAGGCATTTTCCTTGTGAAATGCATCAGCTTCCTGATGTGATGTGGTTATATTCTGTCAGACCTTATTTCACAGCTGAAATACCTTCTAATCACCTTTAGGAGCTTCTAAAAAGGCTCCCGTAGATACCGACTCGAAACACCCACTCTAATTTTCCTGTTCAGGCAGTTTGGATTGATAAATTATTCATAGAATAATACATATAAAGGCATGACCTTAGAGAACCTTTCACCGTGCCAAGGGATCTCTGTCGCGGCTGACGGAATTTCCTCCATCACCTAGAATGTGATTCCCTCAATGATCGTGCGGAACCCATTAAGTTTGAGAGCGAGTTGGTCATCCAGTTTTGCATTGTATCCTCATATTTTCTTGCAATAGTACATACATATGACATGTTAAAAATATTCCCTAACATTTGGATCTTCATTGATTAACTCCAAGTCATGAGGTTCGGGCTTCATAGATCTCCCACTTCGCGCATTCTTCCTTATGTATTGGGATGTTGTCACGATGAAAACATGTATTTGTTTTGCGCGCGCGTGGTAATGAAATATGACACCCTCTTCGTGTAGAAAATGGAGGAGATATACTTCGCAGAGACATGTCGAAGTGGCAGTGGTGGAAGCTTTGCACGACAAGAAAAAATAACTATAGGATTTTACTGCACAACCGCCAGGCGCTATGAATACTTTCAACGAAGAATTTAATGGATTATTAAGAATCTCCTGCAGGAGAAAAAATTCCATCTCCACATCGCCTTTCCAAATTGTATATGGAGCGGAGGCATATTTCCCCACCTCGTTGGGATTTCCAGTCAGGATATTGCTACAAGAGCAAGAGGCTAAATCAAACAATGCTCAGAGGAGGATAAACCAATTGTTTCATGCACAACAAATGAGGGAACAAATTTTCAACCGATCACAGATTCACCAAGACAGAATGAAGAAGATTTTAAACAAGCACACTAAGTAGGAGGATTTAAAGGTAAATGATCTGGTGCTGAAGTATTCAAGATATTCATAGCGCAAAGATATTCAAGAAAATAAGTCTTGGCACAAGAAGACTTCTTTTTGTCCTGCAGGAGATTTTTAATAATCCATTAAATTTTTGTTGGATGATTTCGCCAATCCATTACCCTGTGGGTAATAAGTCGTAGAATTTCCCATGTTTATGTTGTAATTGTTTCAAAATATCTCCATATTCTTAGACTTGAATGTTGTTGCATTGTCCGTGATGATCTTGACTAGGAATCCAAATCTAGACAGGATATTGGTATCCAGAAACTGAATAATAACTATGTCGATAGCTTGCCTTGTGTGGACCTCTTAAATCCATTTGGTGTAGTAGTCCATGGCCTTTAGTATCCATATATGTTGATTTGAGGATGGCGAATGGATTTCGCCTATAAAATCCAAAACCCATTTCATAAATGGTGCTTCGATAGAGATAGACTTTAAGGGAAGGGGTTGCATCTTTCTTTTACCATCGAATATCTCGCACTCGTGGAAACTAGAAACTTTCTTGTATACGTACGCAAAAATACTGGGCCAATAGAATCTTGCCCTCAATATTTTGTGAGCAGTGGTCTTCCAGTAATGATGCCCCCCGTAGTCCCCTTTGTGGAACTCCTTGATAGCTCGTTCGGTGTCTTCTTCCATCAAACAATTCAGCAAGATCCCTCCTCGATCCTTCCAATATAGAAGTTTTCCAGGATGCAAAACTTAGCTTCTTTCAACTTCAAAAACATGGCTTTGGTTTTTCTCAACCCCGGAGGATCTTGAAAATTCCTTAACACATAAATAATGTTAGCGTACCAAGGCAAGTCAGTGAATTTCTAAGATACTTGTGGGACTATTTCCTCTTGTGAATTCTCCGACAGATCGACGATGCAATTTATTCCCAAAACATCGCAGTTTGACTGCTACATAAATTTTTCCATCCCCTGACCTTTAATTAGCTTTGTAGGTTTTATTTTGATGTCATATTCCAACATGACCCCGATCCATTTACCTATTCTCCCTTCGGGATCAGGCTGAGTCAGGATATCCTTGACGAAATTGCTAGGCACATAAGCAATGGCGGGGGAATGCAATATATAAGTCCTGAATTCTTTCAGGGCCTTCACCAAGGCATATGCTTATTTTTCCATGATATCATACCTTATTGGGGATTCTCTCAATGTCCTATTTAAATAAGCTATCGACTTTTTGAAATTATTCTCATCCTTCTGTAACAAGACGCCAACGATGGTGTGTTCTGAGGCGAAGGAAAATAATATAAAGTCCCTTGTGAAATATGGGTTGGCTAACACTGGAGCTTTGGTCAGCGCCACGTCGATGTCTTCTAATGACTTCTTGGATTCAAGGGTCCATTTTATCTCATCACCTTTCCTAAGCATACTCGTGATGTGCTTTATAATCTCGACCAAATTTGGAATGAACCTCCTCAGAAAATTTACCTTTACCGAGAAATATTGCACTTCTTTCTTGATCCTAGGAGTGATGATCTTCAGAATCCCTTCCAACCTATTGGGGTCTACCTTATTCCATCCTTTGAGATGATGTGTCCGAGCAACTTTACTTCTTGCATCCCGAAATTTGATTTTTTCAGATTTAATGAGATGCCAAACTTTCTTCATTTCTGGAAAACCTTCTTTAGATGCTCAAGATGTTGTTCGTCGGAATCAGAAAATACTGTGATGTCGTCCAAGTAAATCACGATAAAATTGTCTTTCTCCTCATCAAATTCTATATCCATGGCCCTCTATAAAGTTTCTTCAGTGTTCATAAGCCTAAAAGACATCTTTTCATACATGAACGTACCCCACGATGTCGTAAAGGTTGTCTTCTCCTGGTCGTCTGGGTGTACCATGATCTGATTGTAACCAAAAAACACATCTAGCATTGACATTTTTTGGGATCTAGCTACCTTCTGTAGGATGTAGTCCATCTTAGGAAGTGTTTAGTTCTCTTTGAGGGACACTTTGTTCAGGTTTCGAAAGTCTACACATATCCTTATTTCACCACTTTTCTTCATTATATGAACAAGGTTGGCATCCCCCTTTGCAAATATCAAAGAAACAATAATTTTGGCATCAAATAGCTTCTTTACCTCTTTTTCAATTAGTGGTAGCAGTAGGTGGTTGATCCGTCTCAACTTTTTCTTGAAATTTTTTTGATCTTCCTTTATGGGAATCACGTGTTGAATTACTCTAGTGCCATAGACTTTCAAGTCTTCATAACTCCATGCAAAAAAGTCAGGGAAATATTTAATGAGGTTGATATATCTTTTCTTGATATCTAGACTATGTGTCTTTCACAGTATGATTATCTTAGGATTCTCTTGAGTACCGATGTTGCAATTGTTGGAATATTGGTTATTGTCATTGATGTCAACCCTAGTCATTGGTTTTGGACCGCAAGATTGATGAAAGTATTTGGACATGAAGGAAAATGGAAATGCAGATAAAACACCCATGGATGGATAGTATACATCATGTTGTTTCTGGTGGTATGTGGCATTCCATGTGGATCCTCATGCTTGAGGATGAATAAATTTTTGAAGATCACAAAGTGAATTGAAAAAGGAAATACAGGATAGCCCTGAAGACAATTAAAGAAAAGAATTACAAAATAAGAAAGTGTCAAGTCGGACCTAATGTTAAAATAAAGTGACATAAATGATATAAATACATATCATTATACATTCATTTTACATATAAGTCAAATTTCAGAGGAAATCATAAGTAAAGAAGGCCGGATTCCAAGGGAGGATGAAGTCTTTTGGTGATGTGTTCTAAGGTATGTTATTTACAGGTCATCTTACCAATTTCTCTATAAAACAAATTCTAGAACGATTCATATGGTGAAATTGATATAGTATTGAGAATACATATCAAGGTACATGTGGTAAAAGATTCATCTATTTATTCTCTATAATTGTGGAGATACACTCTGTGGAAGATAGGGTTTTCGACTAGTCCTGAAGCTAGTCAATAAATAGGTGTTCTGAGTAAAACAGTCATAACTTATTCATAGGGAATCAAAATGAAGTGATACAAATTTCATTAGGAATAGTATGGACTTTAGTTTCTTGTGTGAGAGTTTCAAAATCAGATGTTAAATATTGAGCGCGGGGCATTCTGTACAAGTTCTCTCTCCTAAATAAACCAGAATTGAACAAGGTATACCATTCTCTCTATAACTTATTTTTTAAGAGGATTAAAAGAGTGAAACTTGGAGAAGTTTCAAAGAATACATTGAGTAATATTATCTACAATATCAAATTATTCCAAGAATTGAAGAATTGCAGAAGTTGGAGAAGTCTCAGGAAGCATTATCAGGTTCTATGTGATGGTTGGTTGGTAGTGATGATTTAATGTAAAGTTTTGTTATCTCTCATATATTGTTGGGTGGAGGGAAGGGGAAAGGATGGAGACTTAAACCCTCTCTTGATATTGGAGGATTATGTCTTCATATTGTATGTTTATCCCTCCCTTTACATTTGGAAGTTGTAGCTACCTTTGGAAGTCATTACTTCCCTTGAACAATAACTATTGATTATTTCTCATATATTGTGCATGGTGTATTGTGGTGTATTGGTGTAACTCTTATACTATTGTTCATTTCTCATTGGATATAATTTAATGGTTTAAGTATAAGTTTAAAAATGTTTTAAATTGTACTTGATACTGATTAACCCCCCTCTTAGTATCAACAATTGGTATCAGAGCAGGTTGCCTTCAGAATAGTTTAACCACTGGAAGGAAAATCCTGAGAAGAGATGGATGACCATGAGCACATTTCAAATGGGATTCAAATATTTTATGGAATAAATTATTCATAATGGATTGATAGAGTTAAAATTTACCTAACATATATGGGGGTAGACATTTGGTACTCAGTTTTAAATGCCCATGTAATCCCAAATAATGCTCCAACCGATCCAAATGAGAAGAAGATTATGATTTGTAATTCAAAAGCCAGACATGTTATTATAGGAGAATTGGCACCAACCATTTTTAGCAAAGTGTTGGGTTACAGAACTACTAAAGAGGTATGGGACAAACTCAAGAGTATCTACGAAGGTGATCCAAAAGTTAAGAAGGTCAAGCTTCAACGACATAGAGCAGAATTTGAAAATTTCAAGATGAATGAAAAGGAAGATATTGCAAGATATTTTCTTAGAGTTGATGAAGTTGTTAATTCTATCAGAGGATTAGGTGAAGAGATCGATGAATCCTTGTTTGTACAAAAAGTGTTGATATCACTTCTCTTTAATTATGATGCTAAGGTCTCCTCCATTGAAGAAACTAGGGACTTGACCAAAATGACAATGGATGAATTACATGGGTCTCTTATAGCATATGAAATGAGAACAGGTATAGAAAGTGACCAGCCAAACAATGAAGAATCCTTTAAAGCCATAAAGAAGACAAAATACAACGATAACGATCTTTATGAAGAAATAGAAAATTCCGTAAGAAATTTCCAGAAGGGAAGTGGAAGATACAAAGGTAAGTCTCCTCTCAAATGCTTTAACTATGGTAGAATAGGACATATTGTTGAAAACGTCTACTATAACAAGAGAAGTCTCAACAATAAAAAGATCTTCTACTCCAAGGATGATGATGTCTCCTTAGATGAGAGAGATGAAGAAGATAATGATGGAGGAGAAGTCCTCTTCATAACCCAAGAAACCCGGGGTGATGATCAGAAGAATTCTAAAGAAGAAGAAATCATTTCTGAAGAAGATTCAGATGAAAAAACCAACCTTGATTCCTTTTGGGGATAGAAAGACAATGCAGAGAGTGAAGAAGAATATGAGAATCTTGAAAAGTTGAAGCATGTTGAAAATGAAAATACAAATCTTAGAAACACAAACATAATACTAAAAGGTGAATTGAGTAGTTGTGAAGAAATAATCACAATCTTGAAAATACCATTGATAGCTTGAAGGAACTATTAGAATATTATGAGAAATTGAAAGAAGAATTGGATCACACAAAAGGGGAGCTACTATTGACAATATAAAAGTTGAAGAAGATCGAAAAAAGAACTGAAAAATTAGATGAGATCCTTAGCATTCAAAGATCTCCAAATTAAAAGACAAGACTAGAATACAATGACAGTTTGAAGACAATAAAACAAGAGAAGGAAGATGAAAATGATGAAACCAACACTCCAGAACAAGTTGAACAACAAGATAAAAGACTAGAATTTAGAAGGAATGAGACATCAAGAAGATCATCTCCCATTAGGTATGAAATCAATCATTATGAAGGAAACTACACAAGAAAATATCGTGAACCCAGATGGACCACACCACAAAGAAGATCACTTACTCCCAGGTATAAAAATTTCTTTCTTGGAGTACATTGTTATACTTGTGGAAATTTTCGACACAAGGCAATCAATTGTAGAATCAATGAAACACATAACTATGCAAGCTACATGAATGGTGAAAATAGTAGATATGGAAATGTTCGTAGAAAATTCAACAAAAATTACAATCCATTTGACCCATTAATGGATCAAAATATTGTATGTTACAAGTGCAATGATCTTGGTCACAAAGCATGAGATTGCAGAGAGATGAAGGAAGATAATTGTATGTCAAATGTCTGGAGACCAACTACAACATGGAAAAGGAAAGAAATTCCACTAAATGAAAACTGTCAAATAACATTGGTCACTAAAGAATGAACAGAAGAAGATGAATGGTTCATAGATAGTGGGTGATCATCTCATATGACCAGATATCAAAGAAAATTTGTCAGCTTGAAGAAAAAGGGTGGAAATGTTGCATTTGGAGATGACTCATCTACCAAAATACTTGAAAAAGGAACTGTAAAGATTGGAAATGAAAATGTAAAACCAGGAAAATTCTTATTGGTTGAAGATCTTAATCAAATCTCCTTAGTGTCATCAAAATATGTTATCAAGGATACACTCTTATGTTTGACTCCCGAAAATGTAAAATCAGAGAAAATAACTCATGAAGATTGGTTGCAACTACAACAAGAAGACCAAACAACATGTTATCTCCATAAAACATTTCAGAAAAGATCCGAGTCTAGGGAATTTAGCAAGAGATACATCGTCACAGAAGCCTGATAGTTTGGATAATTGATAATTTAGAGTACCGATACATATCTGGAGGAGTATGGACGAATAGAGTGAAGGCAGAAAAGGTATAACTCGACAGACTGTCGATTATAAAACGACCCAGATCAACGGTTAGAGCCCATATTGTGCAGTGAACTTGCACGGGACTTAACCATGTAAAGGAGGATCGGGGAAAACAATTGTGGTTTTTAAAATGGATGCGCGACGCCTCCATAGATACATCGGGGAGAAAGGCGGATTGCTTGAAACCACTTTCACCAAAGCCCCGATGTCACATGTTTCAATATGTCAAATCAACCAGTCGTGGGGTGGGTGACGACTGGTCATAATCGCCCCATTTCACTCGTTTGGTACTTCACAACCGTATGATGTCAGGTGAACACCGCCATATAATGAACTTGAAATCTAATCATTTGAAATGGATTAGCCAAGCGTGGTAAGCCAACGTACCTGTAAGTGAATCTGTCAGTGATTCATGATTGGAACTATATAATTATCAATTCTCAAGTATGGAGGCATCATCTCATCCATAAATGAAGTAATCTCCAATTTTCTCGACTCTCTGATTTCTATAGGAACATTTCAGTGTCCACGAAATTGGGATACATGGACAAAGCTATATTCATTGAAACCGGTCATTCAGGAAACATGGAAGATTTACCTACAAGTAAGAAGGAAAGGGTAATTGCACGTATATTGGCGACTAAATTTCACACAGAACCTTCTAAAGACTCAGGATTGGAAGTCAGTCTAAATCTCATTATGAGGGATCTAGTCGTCAACAGGCGAGCTATAAAAAAGAAATGGAGCAAACGACAGAAGAAAGAAACCATAGTTGAAACAACTGAAAGTATTGGAGATTATCAACCGACCTAGTTGGATACTCTAAAGGAAGAGATCGCTAACCTAAAATTAAATCTCAGGTGGAGATAAGTACATTCGAGCAAGTTTTGGACGGATGGCGCCTAGATATGATGAACATGTTCCTAACGGTCTCTCTAAAATAGGGTAACTGTTATTATAAATCATTCCTCCTTGTAACTTATCTCTAATATTAGAACGATGAGAAGTCTGAACCTTTTGAATTCCACGAAGAAATATTCTCTATATATATGTTATCTCGAGGATATAGAAAGCATGGATAAAAGAGGAGCTTTCCCTCTATCCAGGAAAAACTTTTGTAAATTTTGGGGCTAGAATAAATATATAAATGCAGAGGCAGATTTTAGATTATTTATGAAAAAATTCTAAATGACAGTGACATAATTCTTGTTTTCCTCTCATAGTATGTATTTCCTGTAGACATACATTTCATTCACACTTCTTTCTGTTTAAATTGGATATTTAGAGGCCCAGAGTTCATTATTTTATGCTCTTGGCTTAGCAACTTAGACTGTGTTTATTTCTTCTTAACTTATTCAAAATTCATCTCCGAAATGATCTAATGTAGTTATGTGTTTCTTTTTCCTCTGATGTCATGCAAAAGTTTCATAAATAAACTTAGACTTGTTGCCAGATTTAGCCTTTTCCTCTGAATAGTCTCAGGTTTCATGATGTATTCTATTTATTCCAGACCCCATAGCCCAAATGTTATCTTTATTTCTCTAGTTATATTACTAAAAAACCCCAACACAAACCAAATATAGCCACCGATTTCCATAGATATATCAAGTGATATGAGAGATCCCTCTCTGAGTTGAGTAAGTTAGTGACTCAGATCTAAAGCTAGTTGAAATAGTTACCTCTGTCATTTTTCTATTCAGCCGGACAAAATTTACAAAGTGCTAACATTCTGGCGTCGTTGTCGGGGACTAAATTAAAAACATTTCCCTAGGAAGAACGACATGGTTGAGTGTTAAGCTCTGAGAGCAGCAAACACTTAGGCACATATTGGCTATATTCCTTCTCTGGCTATATGCAGTCAAGGAACAATACTACTGTTGGGACTCAGAAATGTCGTATTTTCATCCACCTTTCCCTTCACTATTCCTTACATTTCATCGCCCCATTAAACCTTCATCATACCATTTTCATAAATACATTTGGGTTTCACATCATTATTTTCCACTTTATTCAT
>ML780306.1:2767942-2782275 GCA_009831015.1 Picea engelmannii
TTCTCTTTGGTTTCCATACGAGACCTTAGGGCGGCCAACGGAGCCGTTAAACTCGTCAGGGTGGTCCATTCCAAACGGCTTGGGTTATTAGACAACCCCAGACCGGTTCCACTCTCCCAGTTGACGGACGGTCAATTTCGCCCATCAACATGAGGTTGATATATATTTTCTTGATCTCCGGACTATGTGTCTTTCACAATATGATTATCTTAGGAATCTCTTGAGTACCGATGTTGCAATTTTTGGAAGATTGGTTATTGTCATTGATGTCAACCCTAGTCATTGGTTTTGGACCGCAAGATTGATGAAAGTATTTGGACATGAAGGAAAATGGAAATGTAGATAAAACACCCATGGATGGATAGTATACACGATGTTGTTTCCGGTGGTATGTGGCACTTCATGTGGATCCTCATGGTTGAGGATAAATAAATTTTTGAAGATGACAAAGTGAATTGAAGAAGGAAATATAGGTCAGCCCTGAAGACAATTAAAGAAAAGAATTACAAAATAAGAAAGTGTCAGGTCGGACCTAATGTTAAAATAAAGTGACATAAATGATATAAATACATATAATTATACATTCATTTTACATATAAGTCAAATTTCAGAGGACATCAGAAGTAAAGAAGGTCGGATTTCAAGGGAGGATGAAGTCTTTTGGTGATGTGTTCTAAGGTATGTTATTTACAAGTCATCTTACCAATTTATCTATAAACAAATTTCTAGAATTATTCGTATGGTGAAACTGATATGGTATTGAGAATACATATCAAGGTACCTCTGGTAAAAATTTCAGCTCTTGATTCACTATAATTATGGAGATAGACTCTGTGGAATATAGGGTTTGTGACCAGTCCTGAAGCAAGTCAATAAACAGGTGTTCCGGGTAAAACAGTCATAACTTCTTCATAGAGAATCCAAATGAAGTGGGACAAATTTTATTAGAAAGCGTACGGACTATGGTTTCTTGTGTGCGAGTTTCCGAATTGGATGTTAATTATTGATCACGGGGAATTTTGTGCAATTTCACTCTCTATAATGTATTCTATTTATTCTCTATAATTGTGGAGATACACTCTGTGGAAGATAGGGTTTTTGACTAGTCCTGAAGCTAGTCAATAAACAGGTGTTTCGGGTAAAACAGTCATAACTTATTCATACGGAATCAAAATGAAGTGATACAAATCGCATTGGAAATAGTACAAAATTTAGTTTCTTGTGTGAGAGTTTCAGAATCAGATGTTAAATATTGAGCACGGGGCATTCTGTACAAGTTCGCTCTACTGAATAAACCAGAATTGAACAAGGTCTACTATTCTCTCTATAACTTCTTTTTGGGGAGTATTAAAGGAGTGAAACTTGGAGAAGTTTCAAAGAATATGTTGAGTAATATTATCTACAATATCAAAGTATTCCAAGAATTGAAGAATTGCAGAATTTGAAGAAGTCTCATGAAGCATTATCAGGTTCTATGTGATGGTTGGTTGATAGTGATGATTTAATGTAAAGTTTTTTTATCTCTCATATATTCTTGGGTAGAGGGAAGGGGAAAGGATGGAGAGTTCAACCCTCTCTTGATATTGGAGGATTGTTTCTTCATCTTGGATGTTTATCCCTCCCTTTACATTTGGAAGTTGTAGCTACCTTTGGAAGTCTTTACTTCCCTTGAACAATAACTATTGATTATTTCTCATATATTGTGCATGGTATATTGTGGTGTATTGGTGTAACTCTTATACTATTGTTCATTTCTCATTGGATATAATTTAATGGTTTAAGTATAAGTTTAAAAATGTTTTAGATTGTACTTTATACTGATTCACTCCCCTCTTAGTATGAACAATTGGTATCAGAGCAGGTTGCCTTCAGAACAGTTTAACCACTAGAAGGAAAATCCTGAGTAGAGATGGATGACCATGCGCACATTTCAAATGGGATTCAAATATTTGATGGAATAAATTATGCATAATGGAGTGATAGAGTGAAAAATTACCTAACATATTTGGGGGTAGACATTTGGTACTCATTTTTAAATTCCTATGTAATCCCAAATAATGCTCCAACCGATCCAAATGAGAAGAAGATTATGATTTGTAATTCAAAAGCTAGACATGTTTTTCTAGGAGGATTGGCACCAACCATTTTTAGCAAAGTGTTGGGCTGTAGCACTACTAAAGAGGTATGGGAAAATCTCAAGAGTATCTACGAAGGTGATCCAAAAGTCAAGCAGGTCAAGCTTCAACGACATAGAGCAGAATTTGAAAATTTGAAGATGAATGAAAAGGAAGATATTGCAAGCTATTTTATTAGAGTTGATGAAGTTGTTAATTCTATCAGAGGATTAGGTGAACATATTGATTAATCCTTGTTTGTACAAAAAGTGTTGATATCACTTCTCTTGAATTATGATGCTAAGGTCTCCTCCATTGAAGAAACTAGGGACTTGACCAAAATGACAATGGATGAATTACATGGGTCTCTTATAGCATATGAAATTAGAACATGTATAGAAAGTGACCAGATAAACAATGAAGAATCCTTTAAAGCCATAAAGAATACAAAAGAAAACGATAACGACCTTGATGGAGAAATAGAAAATTTCGTAAGAAAGTTCCAGAAGGGAAGTGGAAGATACAAAGGTAAGTCTCCTCTCAAATGCTTTAACTATGGTAGAATAGGACATATTGTTGAAAATCTCTACTATAAAAAGAGAAGTCTCAACAATAAAAAGAGCTTCTACTCCAAGGATGATGACATCTCCTCAGATGAGAGCGATGAAGAAGATAATGATGGAGGAGAAGTCTTCTTCATAACCCAAGAAACCCAGGATGATGATCACAAGAATTCTAAAGAAGAAGAAATCATTTCTGAAGAAGATTCAGATGAAGAAACCAAACTTGATTCCTTTTGGGGATAGAAAGACAATGCAGAGAGTGAAGAAGAATATGAGAATATTGAAACATTGAAGCATGTTGAAAATGAAAATACAAAGCTTAGAAACACAAACATAATACTAAAAGGTTAATTGAGTAGTTGTGAAGAAATAATTACAATCTTCAAAAGACCATTGATAGCTTGAAGGAACAATTAGAATATTATGAAAAATTGAAAGAAGAATTGGATAACACAAAAGGGGAGCTACTATTGACAATAGAAAAGTTCAAGAACATCGAAAAAAGCACCGAAAAATTAGATGAGATACTTAGCAGTCAAAGATCTCCAAATGAAAAGACATGACTAGGATACAATGATAGTTTGAAGACAACAAAACAAGAGAAGGAAGATGAAAATGATGAAACCAACACTCCAGAACAAGTTGAACAAGATAAAAGACTAGAATTTAGAAGGAATGAGACATCAAGAAGATCCTCTCCCATCAGGTATGAAATCAATCATTATGAAGGAAACTACAGAAGAATAGATCGTGAACCCAGATGGACCACACCAAAAAGAAGATCACTTACTCTCAGGTATAAAAATTTATTTCTTGGACATTGTTATACTTGTGGAAATTTTGGACACAAGGCAATCAATTATAGAAGCAATGAAACACATAACTATGCAAGCTACATGAATGGTGAAAATAGTAGATATGGAAATATTTGTAGAAATTTCAACAAAACTTATAATCCATTTGACCCATTAATGGATCAAAATATTGTATGTTACAAGTGCAATAATCTTGGTCACAAAGCACGAGATTGCAGAGAGATGAATGAAGATAATCGTATGTCAAATGTCTGGATACCAACTACAACATAGAAAAGGAAAGGAATTCCACAAAATGAAAACGGTCAAATAACATTGGTCACTAAAGAATGAAAAGAAGAAGATGAATGGTTCATAGACAGTGGGTGCTCATCTCATATGACCAGAGATCAAATCAAATTTGTCAGCTTGAAGAAAAAGGGTAGAAATGTTGCATTTGGAGATGACTCATCTACCAAAATATTTGGAAAAGGAACTGTAAAGCTTGGAAATGAAAATGTAAAAGCAGGAAAATTCCTATTGGTTGAATATATGAATCATAATCTCCTCAGTGTCAGCAAAATATGTTATCAAGGATACACTCTTACGTTTGACTCTCGAAAATGTAAAATTAGAGAAAATAACTCATGAAGATGGGTTGCAACTACAACAAGAAGACCGAACAACATGTTATCTCCATAAAAAATTTCAGACAAGATCTGAGCCTTGGGAATTTAGCAAGATCTACATCGTCACGGAAGCCCGATAGTTTGGATAATTGATAATTTAGAGGACCGGTCCATATCTGGCGTCGTATGGACGAATAGAGCGAAGGTGAAAAAGGTATAACTCGATAGACCGTCGATTATAAAATGACCCGGATCAACGATTGGAGCCCATATCGTGCATTGAACTTGCACGGGAAGTAACCACGTAAAGGAGGATCGAGGAAAACCATTGTGGTTTTTAAAATGTACGCGCGGTGCCTCCATAGATACATCGAGGCGAAAGGCAGATTGTCTGAAACCATTTTCGCTAAAGCCTTGATGTCACATGTTTCAGTATGTAAAATCAACCAGTCGTGGGGTGGGCGAAAGCTGGTCAGAATCACCCTGTTTCACTTGTTTGGTACTTCACAACCATATGATGTCAGGTGAATGCCGCCATATAAATAACTTGAAAGATAATCATTTGAAATGGATTAGCCAAACGTGGTAAACCAACGTACCTGTAAGTGAATCTGTGATTGATTCATGATTGGAACTCTATAACTATCAATTCTCACGTATGGAGGCATCATCTCATCCATAAACAAAGTAATATCCAATTTTATCGACTCTCTGATTTTTGTAGGAACATTTCGGTGTCCACGAAATTCGGATACATGCACAAAGATATATCCAGTGAAACCGGTCATTCAGGAAACATGGAAGATTTACCTACGAGTAAAAAGGAAAGGGTAATTGCAGGTATATTGGCAACTAAATTTCACACAAAACCTTCTACAAACTTAGGATTGGAAGTTAGTCTAAATTCCATTATGAGGGATCTAGTCATCAACAGACAAGCTGTAAAAAAAACCAGAGCAAACGACAGAATAAAGAAACCATAGCTGAAACGGCTGAAAGTATTGGAGATTATCAACCGACCTAGTTGGATACTCTAAAGGAAGAGATCTCTAACCTAAAATGAACTCTTAGGTGGAGATAAGTACATCCGAGCAATTTTTGGACAGATGGCACCTAGATATGATGAACTTGTTCCCAACAGTCCCTCTAAAATAGGGTAACGGTTATTATAAATCATTCCTCCTTGTAACTTATCTCTAATATTAGAACAATGAGAAGTCTGAACGTTTTGAATTCCTTGAAGAAATCTTCTCTATATATATGTTATCTCGAGGATATAGAAAGCATGGAGAAAATAGGAGCTTTCCCTCTATGCAGGAAAAACTTTTGTAAATTTTGGGGCTAGAATGAATATATAAATGCAGAGGCATATTTTGGATTATTTATGAAAAGATTCTAGCTGACAATAATATGATTCTCGTTTTCCTCTCATAGTATGTATTTCCTATAAGCATACATTTCATTCACACTTCTTTTTGTTTAAATTGGATATTTAGAGGCCCAAAATTCATTATTTTATGCTCTTGGCTTAGCAACTTAGACTATGTTTATTTCTTCTTAACTTATTCAGAATTCATCTCCGAAATGATCTGATGTAGTTATGTGTTTCTTTTTCCTCTTATGTCATGCAAAATTTTCATATATAAACTTAGAATTGTTGCCTGATTTAGCCTTTTCCTCTGAATAGTCTCAGGTTTGATGATTTATTCTATTTATTCCAGACCCCATAGCCCAAATGTTATCTTCATTTCTCCAGTTATTTTATTAAAAACCCCCAACACAAACCAAATATAGCCATCGATTTCCATAGATATATGAAGTGACATGAGAGATCCCTCTTTGAGTTGAGTAAGCTAGTGCCTCAGCTCTAAAGTTGGTTGAAACATTTACCTCTGTCGTTTGTCTATTCAGCCGGACAAAATTTATAGAGTGCTAACATTCTGGCGTCGTTGTCGGGGACTAAATTAAAAAAATTTCCCTGGGAAGAACGACATGGTTGAGTTCTAAGGTCTGAGAGTAGCAAACACTTAGGCACATATTGGTTATATTCCTTCTCCGACGACTCCACACATCAAAGAATCAGTTTGAAGGTGATTCCACTGGCAGAAGAATCTAGAAATTTGAATTTTCACTAGCGACTCCACTCTCAATGTAGAATCCATGTTTCAAAACATTATTGGTGACTCTACTAAAGATTCAAATGTAATTCAAATACTCCATTGGAAAATGAGATCCCTTGACAGAGGTATGAAAATTCATTATGGAAGAAAACAAGTACTTAAAATTGGATTTTTTCCAAGTCATTTTATTGTTTGTTATAAGTTGCCTCTGCTTTTTCCTTGAACATGCCAAACAATTTTTTCTTTACGTGTTTCATTCTAATGATGATAATGAAGATCTTGCAATTATATATCCTCCTCTTAAAATTGTGCATGCATATCCTCACTGTATCACTTATGTTGATAAAAAATTCCCATCTGGGCCATGTGATGACCAAAACCAAGTTGATAAGTCTCATGAAACCAGGGTTGATATTTCATCTCTTGCACTTGACCCAACACCCTTCAAGATTCAGCATAGATACAGACCCTTAAATCTACCCCACATCCTACATGACTTTCCTCCAAAACACTATGAGTACCTGCCTATGTTTGATGGGGAACCTGATACTATCTCAACTGAAAAACACATCCAAGGGTTTGAGCATTTTATAGATTTGTTTGAGATCAACCATGATGATGTTTGTATGAGGGCCTTCTCTCAATACTTGAAAGGAGACACCAAATACTAGTTTAAACATTTGCAGCCAGAGACAATTAGCTCATGGGAGGAGTTGAAAGATGTCTTTTTAAAGTTTTGGGGTAGGAAGAAATCTTTGGATCTACAACTTATAGAGTTCTATGCCTTAAAAAAACAGAGCAATGAACCTATTTCTATATTTAGTAGGAGGTTTTCCAGTGTCTATTGCAATTTTTCTAAAGGAATTCAACCCACTAAAGCTGTCTCCATGCTCCATTATGCAACTACTCTTCATCTAGACTTGTCTTTCCTCTTGATAGAAAGAAGACCTGATTCCTTACAACAAATGTTTGATGATGCTCAGGATATTCAACACAACATCCAAGCATGTAAATAGATCCAAAATGGGGAGTTAGATTCTAAAGAAAATAAAAGACAATATGAACAGAAAATGGTTGATTGGAACCCTGAGAATATAATTGACCATATCATAGGCCCTCTTGAATTTCCCAATACCAAGGATGTTGCAAAAAATTATGTCCCACTTGTTGAAAGAGAAGGTGTTGATTTAGTTTCTGATTCATCCCATGATAAGCAAGGGGCTGATTATTTCATGTATTCATTTATAGATAATCAAGAGGATGAGTGTACAAATCAGTTTGTTGAAGAACAAGTTGATGTTCCAAGTTTGTTCTTATTAGATGACCTTGCATATGTCAGTGATCTGCTTGTATATGACAAGTGTGAAGACGATCATGATATTGAAGACTTTCTTTTTCAGTAGTACAGTGAGGAGCAAATTATTATATCAACTGAAGAGAAATCTCTACCCTTGTGCTTTACTACATTCAAATTTTTGAAAGAGAATTCTCAGATTATTGTTGAGGAAAACAAATTTGTGTTGATGCAAATTCATGCCAAACCAATGAAACGGGTTGACAAGACATTGGAGTACTCTTCTCAGATGCTTGATGACCCTATTCTTTATTTTTAGGAAGACCTTGTAAATTCATAAATACAGTCATTGGTCGAAGACAAAGCAGAAGGTGAGCATGTACAAAAACCCAAAGAGATGGAAAAATGTACCTATGATGATACTGGAAAAAATGAAGGTTGTGAGTCAGGTCACAAAACCTTTCCATTTTACTTTTCCTCATTCGAACTGTTGAAACAAAATAGTGTTTCAAATCAGAAAATATCCAAGCATGAAGTCGAAGGAAAAGAAAGAAGCGGGCTTATAGATAAAAAGTGTCTCCCATTATTTTTTTCTTCCTTTGAATGGTTAAGAGAAAATCATGAAATTTCAGAAAAAATAGGGACTTCTGACTATATTCACAGTAGCATTGTTTTACATGAAAAGGTTGTCATCATTAAAGAACACCAAATACACTCACATCCATCGCACGATCATTACTTGGAAGGGTATTTCGATTCAGAATTCCAATATGTGCTTAATCATCACATTAAAGAAAAAGTTGATCAAGAAATTTTTATCAAAGGTCTTTTCCTTTCTCCCAGAACTAATGTGGATGTTCAATAGTACAACGTATTTCAAGGTTTCTTTTCTTCCCCTGAGAATGACGTACTGGTCTAATTTCTAAACAGCATAGACACGGGTGAATATTTTGAAAATACATCCATGAGGACTCTAGACTGTGAATTAGTTCATGATGTCATATTTTTGCATTTGCAAGAATATTATGCGCAAGAACTTATTTCTATTAATCCATTTGAAATTCAAAATGGCATCCCTCAAACAAATTTCCAGAAGTTTAATAAAACCAAATCAGAATTGTTTGATGAACAAAAGGATATCCTTGATGCACATAATATGGCTGTCATATTTGAAGGATGTATGAATTTTTTTCTTGAGATGCATGGACAATTAGAAAAACCCATTGCTTCCATTTCATTTGAAAATGTTCTCAAAACAGAAGAAATAAAGCTATATCAACAAACATTTATGAAAGAGTCTTGTATTTTTGTTTTTGCCCACCAAAAAGAAAGGATTTTTCATGGTTTTCAAGATCCGGTGGCCATCCTATTACACTCATCAATGAAGGAGGAGTTTGATTCATTCATAAACTCAGATTTTGGATTCAAATTTGGTTTTCAGCTGCCATCTTCTACATTTGTCTGTCTTCTTAAGAAAGATGTGAGCGGAGAAAAAACAAGAATCCAATTGCTTGATTGGTTGCATTGGCACTTTAGCATCACTTGATTGAGTGTTCATTTCAACATTTTAGGGTAGGTAGGAATGTACGAATAAGCTTTCCATACAATCATTCTTCAGTTTATATTTCCAGTATTGTGTATAGTCAGTTTCAACAGTATATTTAGTGTTCAATATCCAGTTGAGAGTGGCGTGCAGAGTTTCGACTTCAGCAGACACTAGTGATATGGTAGGAGAAAGGTACACACAATTATTTTGGGATCAGCCCAATGGATCAGGCACTGGATCTAGAAGTTCTTTGCTACCTCCCAAGGAGGATAGCATCCCCAGTTGGAGCCTATGTTATCTCTATAAAAAAATTCAGACAAGATCCGAGTCTCAAGAATTTAGCAAGAGCTACATCATCGCGGAAGACTGATAGTTTGGAGAATTCATAATTTAGAGGACTGGGACATATCTGGCGGCGTATGGACAAATATAGAAAAGGCACAAAAGGTATAACTCTATAGACCATCGATTATAAAATGACCTAGATCAACAGCTCGAGCCCATATCGTGCGGTGAACTTGCACGGGACTTAACCATGTAAAGGAAAACTAGGCAAAACCATTGTGTTTTTTTAAAATGGACACACAACGCCTCTAGAAATACATCGAGGCGAAAGGCAGATTGCCTGAAACCACTTTCACTAAAGCCTCGATGTCACATGTTTCAATATGTCAAATCAACTAGTCGTGGGGCGGGCGATGGCTGGTCAGAATCGCCTTGTTTCACTCATTCAGTGCTTCACAACCGTATGATGTCAGGTGAACGTCGCCATATAACGAACTCAAAATCTAATCATTTCAAATGGATTATCCAAGCGTGGTAAACCAACGTACCTGTAAGTGAATCTATCAGTGATTCATGATTGGAACTCTATAACTATCGATTATCAAGTATGGAGGCATCATCTCATCCATAAATGAAGTAATATCCAATTTTCTCGACTCTATGATTTATGTAGGAACATTTCAGTGTCCACGAAATTGGGATACATGGACAAAGCTATATCCAGTGAAACCGGTCATTCAGGCAACATGGAAGATTTACCTACGAGTAAGAAGGAAAGGGTAATTGCACATATATTGGCGACTAAATTTCACACAGAACCTACTACAGACTCAGGATTGGAAGTCAGGCTAAATCCCATTATGAGGGATCTAGTCATCAACAGGCGAGCTATAAAAAAGAAACAGAGTAAACGACAGAAGAAAGAAACCATAGCTCAAACGGCTAAAAGTATTGGAGAGAATCAACTAACCTTGTTGGATACTCTAAAGGAGGAGATCACTAGGCTAAAATTAAGTCTCAGGTGGAGATAAGTACATCCCAACAACTTTTGGACAGATGGTGCCTAGATATGATGAAGTTGTTCCTAACGGTCCCTCTAAAATAGGGTAATGGTTATTATAAATCATTCCTCCTTGTAACTTATCTCTAATCTTAGAATGATGAGAAGTCTGAACGTTTTAAATTCCATGAAAAAATATTCTCTATATAAATGTTATCTCGAGGGTATAGAAAGAATGGAGAAAAGAGGAGCCTTCCCTCTGTGCAGGAAATTTTTTTGTAAATTTTGGGGCTAGAATGAATATATAAATGCAGAGGCAGATTTTGGATTATTTATGAAAAGATTCTAACTGGCAGTGATATGATTCTTGTTTTCCTCTCATAGTATTTATTTCCTGTAAGCATTCATTTCATTCACACTTCTTTCTATCTAAATTAGATATTTAGAGGCCCGGAATTCATTATTTGATGCTCTTGGCTTAGCAACTTAGACTGTGTTTATTTCTTCTTAAATTATTCAAAATTCATCTCCGAAATGATCTGATGTAGTTGTGTTTCTTTTTCCTCTGATGTCATCCAAAATTTTCAGTTATAAACTTAGACTTGTTGTCTGATTTAGCCTTTTCCTCTTAATAGTCTCAGGTTTGATGATGTATTATATTTATTCCAGACCCCATAGCCCAAATGTTATCTTCATTTTTCCAATTATTTTATTAAAAAACCCCAACACAGACCAAATCTAGCCACCGATTTCCATATATATATCAAGTGGCATGAGAGAGCCCTCTCTGAGTTGAGTAAGCTAGTGCCTCATCTCTAAAGTTGGTTGAAACAATTACTTCTGTCATTCGTCTATTCAACCGGACAAAATTTACAGAGTTCTAACGCAACATATACATCCTAGACATGAAGAAGAGAGAAAGTAAAAAATCCAGACAAAAGGATTCCAAGGAAGAAAAAGTCCCAAAGACCAAAAATAAGGATGAAGTATTATTGAGTGCCACATGTTCAAGGGGAGCAGCCCCAAAGAAGAGAGTTACATTTTTCCATTAAACTCAAGGGGAGAAGCCCTACCCTTTTCCATTGATTTCAAAGGGGGAGAGAAATTGGGATCATGATGATAGGGGGAGCATGAGTGTTTCCATCAATGACAAAGGGGGAGATTGTTGGAAGATTGGTTGTTGTCATTGATGTCAACCCTAGTCATTAGTTTTGGACCACAAGATTGATGAAAGTATTTGGACATGAAGGAAAATGCACATTCAGATACAACACCCATGGATGGATATTATACATCATGTTGTTTCCGGTGGTATGTGGAATGTCATGTGGATCCTCATGGTTGAAAAGAAATGAATTTTTGAAGATGACAAAGTGAATTGAAGAAGGAAATACAGGTCGGCCCTGAAGACAATTAAAGAAAAGAATTACAAAATAAGAAAGTGTCAGGTCATCCCTAATGTTAAAATAAAGTGAAATAAATGGTATAAATACATAGCATTATACATTCATGTTACATATAAGTCGAATTTCATGGGAAATCAGAAGTAAAGAAGGTCAGATTTCAAGGGAGGATGAAGTCTTTTGGTGATGTGTTCTAAGGTATGTTATTTACAGGTCATCTTACCATTTTCTCTATAAAGGATTTTATAGAATGATTTAGATTGTGAAATGGATATGGTATTGAGAAGACATATCAAGGTACCTATGGTAAAAAATTCATCTCTTTACTCGCTATAATTTTGGAGATACACTTTGTGGAAGATAGGGTTTTTTACTAGTCCTGAAGCTAGTCAATAAACATGTGTTTCGGGTAAAAAATTCATAAATTCTTCATAGATAATCCAAATGAAGTTCGACCAATTTCATTGGAAATACTTTAGTTTCTTTTGTGTGAGTTTCAGAATCTGATGTTAAATATTGAGCATGGGGCATTCTGTACAAGTTCGCTCTCCTGAATAAACCATAATTGAACAAGGTCTACCATTCTCTCTATAACTTATTTGTAAATTCTAACCTTGTACAATGTCTACTGTAAATAGATATTCAGAAAAGAACAGAAAAGATACAATGGAAAATACAAACATTACACAGAGATTTTTCCCCTGGAAACCCAAACCGGGAAAACCAACATATATTATATTCATTCATTGTGTTACATTGTTTACAATACAATATACATATAGGAGCCAGTGGCATCCAAAACCCTAACCCAATGACCTAGATTAGTCCAAAACTCTAATTCCTTAACCAGAAATAGAAAACCATCGGCAAAAAACATGTGCCAAAAAAACCACCTAAATACATGACACGTTTCCCGAGGTAGGTGTCATGTTTCCCGAGGCAGATTTTTTTTTTTCGAGGGTGTTGCCCCCGGATCCCCGCGTGGAGGGCTCCACCCCCCTGTGCACCTGATGCATACGCTCATACACTACTACTTGTGCAAAGAATATAACACATACCCAACATTCTCCCACTTGTTGTTTTCTTTGCATACAGGGGGTTACAGGGTTACATAGTCAAAAATCCAGGGCAACAATGCCCATGGATCCTCTACACCAAGAGAAATTCTCAGTGCTCATATATTTTGTTAATGAGTCCGCAACATTCTTCAAAGTGTCCACCTTCATCAGTGATACTTTCTTTTCTTCAATCATGTCTCTCACAAAGTGATATTGAACATCAATGTGCTTTGTCATTGAATGATAAGCAGGGTTCTTCGCCAGAAAAATTGCACTCTGACTGTCACACTCTATCCTTATAGCTTTGTGTACCAACCCAATACCTAAAAACAATATTTATAACCATACTGCTTCCTTACTTGCATGAGTGGTTGCCATGTATTTAGATTATGTAGTTGAAAGTGCCACTACAGCCTGTCTTTTTCTCATCCAACTTATTGCTCCTCCAAACAGGTTAAACACATACCCTCTTTTAGATCTCCTACGATCCAAATATCCAGCCCAGTATGCATCCACAAAGCCATGTATATCAACCACTCTATCCAATCCCGGTCTTCCTTCGTAGCACAATCCATAGCTAGCAGTTCCACACAAATACCTGAAAACCATTTTTACTGTTGTCCAATGCTCCTTCCCTGTTTTTGACACATACCTTCTCAAAACTCCCACTGCATGTGCAATGTTCGGTCTAGTACAGACCATTGCATACATCAAACTACCAACTGCACTCGCATATGGAACATCAGACATGTCCTCCTCTTCTTCATGTGTCTTGGGACACTGATCCACATATAACTTTACACCAACATGAATAGGAACCTTGACCGGTTTACATTCTTGCATATTAAACCTCTGCAATATTGTCTCAACATATTTTCTCTGATTTAACCAGAGTTTCCTCCTTTTTCGATCTCTTTTAATTTCCATGCCCAAAACGAAATTTGAAGCACCAAGATCCTTCATGTCGAATTTAGAGGACAACTGAGTTTTCACATCCTGGATAATCTCCTTGTTGTTTCCTATCAGCAACATGTCATCCACATACAAGACCAAACAAATCAAATGATCATCAATTAATTTAGAATACACACAGTGATCCTCTTTGCTTCTTGTGAAGCCAAGTCCCAACATATAAGTATCAAGTTTTTGATACCACATCCTTGGTGATTGTTTTAAACCATACAGGGACTTTTTAATCTTGCATACCATCTCCTTCTTTCCTTTCATAGCATAACCTTCTGGTTGCTTCATAAATATTTCTTCTTCCAGATTCCCATGCAGGAATGTTGTCTTCACATCCATCTGTTCTACTTCAAAATCAAATGAAGTAGCAACAGATAACAGAAATCTTATATAGGTTAACTTGGCAACAAGAGAAAAAATATCACCAAAATCAATTCCCTCAACCTGGGAATAACCCTTTGCTACTAATCGAGCTTTGTATTTCTCCACTTTTCCTTCTACATTCAGCTTCTTTTTAAATACCCATTTGCTGCCAATGGGATTTCTTCCAGTTGGCAACTCCAC
>ML780306.1:2782325-2793903 GCA_009831015.1 Picea engelmannii
ATCCAAAGATGCCATTTCTTCTTCCATGGCCCTTTTCTAGAGATTTCCATCCTCTGAATCCACTGCCTCCCTGATAGTTCTAGGATCATCATCAGTAATAGACAAAGAAAAATTTGAACGAAAATCAGATGGACTATACCTTTCCACTAGCCTTCTTTCTCGATCTGATCTCCTCAATACTGGAGTATGAGGACCTTCTTCTTCTGAATCATGTTCTTCTGTAGAGTCTGATTCATCATCCTTTAAATCAAACTCTATCTTCTCTAGTTCTTCCTTACTTGGTAGGACTTCTTGTTTAACAACACCCTTCATTTCTCTAAATACCACATCTTGGCTATACACTACCTTCTTAGTTTCTGGGTTCCAAATCTTATAACCTTTGAGACCATCTTTATATCCAATAAAGATGCATTTTTCAGCCTTCTTATCCATCTTACTCATGTTTTCCTTTGGAACATGAACATATGCATCACAGCCAAATACCTTAAGATGTGTGAGAGAAGGTTCCTTACGAGTCCATACCTCTTGTGGATTCTTGTCACCCAACACTTATGAGGGTGATCTGTTGACTAGATAACTTGCAGTGCCCACTGCCTATGCCCAGAATTCTTTCCCTAACCCGACACCACTGAGCGTGCACCTTGCTTTTTCCATCAGCGTCATGTTCATCCTTTCTGCAACTCCATTCTGCTGAGGTGTATATGGAGTAGTTTTCTGCCTTTCTATACCGCATTTCTTACATAATTCTTCAAATTCATTCCCACAGAACTCTCCGCCATTATTTGTTCTCAGCATCTTAATTCTTTTCTCTGTTTGATTCTCAACAAGAGCCTTAAACTCTTTAAACTTGTCAAAGACTTCAGATTTCTTCCTGAGGAAATATATCCAAGTTTTTCTCGAGAAGTCATCTATAAATGAGACATAGTACACAGATTTTCCCAATGATGGGACTGTTGAAAGGAGAAAATGACCGTCCATCAATTGGAAGAACAAGTCCAGTCCGAGGTTGTCTAAATAACCCAAGCCGTTTGGTGTGACTTGCTCCGACGGGTTTAATGGCTCTATTGGTCAATCTAAAGGTCCTAAAAGAAACAAATAAAAGAAAAAGAGAAAACTAACAAATAACTACTTAATGTATATATGTATATACGTATGTACATAACTATTTTAAATAACGGATCTGTTTATCTAATTTATGTGCATTATGTACAAGTTGCGAGTTTTAATATAAACTCATGAAAATCTATGAAAAGATGGTTTCTTTAACAAAAGAAGATAAAGAAAGCACATAAACAATTTTTTGTTTTTTCTTTATTTATCTAAGATTAAACAAAAAAATATATACTATGAAACAAAAGTATGTGGACGGTCAAACCCAGACCATATATTAGAGTTTCGTAAACAAATAAACAACAGTAAGAAATGAACTAACCTATCAATGAGTTAATCAACGTGCATCCAACATCTGTATAATTATGGAAAGTCCAGCCAGTCTGTCCAAGAGATAAATCTGCAATGAACCTTGAAAGTATTTGGAATAAATGCAACATAGTATATTGACTGTTGAATTTTAACGACAGAAAGAAGAGATGAAAATAATCGTGGTGATCTTATGATTTACAAGAAATTACAGTGAGATAAATCTTATCGTAAGAACTTTGCATTTAAACGTTTCAACAAAAATTAAAGATAAATCTCATAATTTGAGCTGAATAGATGATCACCCTATATAATATCTGAAACATCACATATGTACAGTATTTATAAATGAATTATCCCAACTCATAATAAAGCATGAAGACAAAAGATATCAACACCTATTATCATGTCAAGATAAACAAAACTTAAACTAAGACATCATACACAAGAAGCTAAAGTTGTAATATGTATTTTTGTTCCATTCAAGTCAGTACATTAATTGTCCATACTTCAGCCCCAGGCCATGATAATTTGATTACAAAAAATATGAGTTTATAAAGGGTTCAGAAAAGCTAACTGTCTTATCTTATAAGATAAGATTAAATCTCTACAATCATCTACTGATTACAAAAATAGGGGGAATATAACCACCCCAAATCACACTAAATCTCTAAAAACAAAAAAGAGTTTGTTCCTGTTTACACAAAAATGAGCCATGGATATGGCTAATAAGCTCAAAAAAGATCCAGATCATTTAGTCGCCATAAACTCCCAAATATTCTGAAAGAAAAGGATGAAATAAATAAATTCAGATATACATTTAACCAATATTTTCTAAATTTCGAATACGAATAGACTGGCTACAGAATCTGTTGATTCTGTAGCTAGTCTTATTTTAACAATAAAATCTAATTTATTCCATGAACAAGAATGTAACACTATTTTAAGACAAAAATGAATCTTTACCTTTAACTGGAAAATCAAATCAATTCACATGATCTCAGAATTGATCATTGTTGTGACACTCTTGACATTTTTTAGTATGATGTTCCCTGTTGTTTTCGGACGTTTTCCTTGTCTCTGAGCAATGGACTTGAGTCTATGATTTTCATATGTTAGGGGGTCGACCATATCGGTAAGGGTTTTGATCTATGATTGTAAAATGGGTATGTCCGTGTAACACTTGTCAATCCAGAATAGACAAGTTTCACATTGTAAATCTGTGACGGCCATTTGAGAATACCCACGATTGTGTGTCGAACTGTCTTCACTGCTGCCTTTAGATTTGTTATAAAACTTATTACCTGGAAACCCATGACTGTGCTTCAATCAAGGTGGGAGGTTATCCACGAAATTGTAAGCCTGGTGGGGTTCTGCTTGGAAAGAAGGAGGGTCTTCTTCGGCCAAGAATCTGTCGATCTCTGAGTCCGAGATTTCATGGATCTCGATCATTTTGATCGAGCTCACATGAGGGTTTGATTTATTTCGTAATTTCCTCAAGATCAACCTACCTGCCCTTTTATTTTTAAAACCTAAATCGATATCACCTTTAGATGGCTTGCCCATAGGTCTGTTTGCTTTCTTAGTAGAGGCATTAGGATGGCTCTGCTCAACATCTTTTGGGTCGGATATAGGCTTACTGAGGGTGGATGTAAGATAGGCCTGTGTAGATGAAGGGACTACAGTTTCCTCTATCACAGGTTTGTCAACCTCTACAGCATTCGAGTCAATGAAACCGTTTCGGGCCAGGAAGGAATTCTAGTCATCATGTTGTAACTTCAATTGGTGTACTAACAGTATCTTTATTAAGCCGTGGTGAAACAAGCTTGAATACAATTGTTTTCTTTTATACCTCTTTGTCATTTTATACAAGCTTCTCCACAAGTAATATGGCATGTTTAATTGAAACCCAATGAAATTCATAAGCAAACATATATGATATAGAAAAACAAAACCAAAACGGCCTTAACACGTCACGAATTGTTTCAAGACTGCTAGCAAGCCATGCCATCGGGTTTTCAACATGGACATGGGCATACCTCTGTCGCAACAATTGATTTTTCAAGACGTGAAGAAAAGGCTCCATGGAACCTCCTTGACTTTAGCATTTTTGAACCACTTCTGCCCGGTCAAAGGAAGACCTGTTGCTTGACCTAAAAAATCATATGTGACTTCGACCTGAACGTCTCCCACCTTAGCTCGACATCCGTCAAACAAAAGGGAAAATTCCTAAGCATCTCGCAAGTTGAATCCCTAGAATTTCTCAATAAAAACAAGCCAACCTTGACCCTCGAGATCCTCCCTTACATCATCGCACAGGAGCAGGGTCTGAGAGTGATTGGGTTCAATCCTAACAACTGAGGCCATGGGGATTCAACAAGTAGTCAATAAAAAACAGTGAGTATGGATATTTTCGAAGGAGAAGACCAGAGTGACATTTCAAACCCAAAACTCATCAATAACCTAGGGCGTATGAATAGAAGTTCCTCAATACGAAATGATAGGTGTTTTGTGAAATGATTGCGAGGAGTACATGCAAAACCCGAGATTAAGCTCGAAGTGATGGGCTTACTATTGTCGAACTTCCACCTCTCACATGGTACAGGCCACGACCAGGTGCATTAAAACTTCATCATTGCGCAACACGGTAGGTTTGGTTTGTAAAGTTTAGGATAGGGAAAAAATTTATAAACCAAAATGTATTGACAAGGAAACGCATGACCAAGAGCCACAAAAATATATCAAGGTTTAAACTAAAAGGACCCTTGTTGATTCAAATAACAATCCATAAGCATGCTTCACATTTGAGGAGTCAATAAAGAAGATGAGCTTGATAGCAGGAAACAAAGTCTTTTATTAACAAAAATTGTGGAGCCATCTACCTTTCATAAACTTTTAAATAAAGAAGTAATACAGTCAATGCTTCGTTTTCATGCTTTCATTCATGAACGAATCCTGGAAAAAAAAACACTAGGAATAATTGAAAACTCACATTTGTAGTTTCAAAAATTGCTTATGAAGAACAGAAAATGTACGACCCCAGGTATGCAGCTACATAGATTATTATTTGATGCTTTAAAAAGTTAAAAATATGTTGGGCTGCCAATAATGGAGACTTGCTGGGAGAAGCAGTTATCTTTGTATCACTGATGATTTCAGGTTAGAAACATTTGAATGATTTCAAATCAAAGAACAATTGAAAGACATTTGATCATATTTGACAATCATTACGTGGTCCATCTTAAGATATCTTTCATTAAAAAAATGAAATCTAGTGACAAACTTAACAAATGAAAGCCACGATGTTTAAGTTATTGGCTCCAATATTGTTGACAGGGCCAATGCTGCCAGTAGGCATCCATAGCCTCTATAGGGATGTCAATTAACCCACTCTGATGCCTTTATCCTGTCCAAAAAATTTCAAATCAGAATGAAGGATGCTTATGACCAAAATCGAAATCTATACCAGAGAATTTTCTTTAACCTGACATTGCTTCGCTGCCAGCGGGCCTATTCAGTACCCCGACGAAGTTGTCTTGGCATCATGCATCCATTTACCCACTGCCAGCAGACATGTTCAGTGTCCCGGTGGGTTTACAAACACTTCCCACAACTCTTGAGAAATTGTTCACTGTCTGATATAATTTTAAAGACATTCAGCAGACCGAGGTGACGCTGAAAATTCCATTTTTTACAAAACTTGTTATTTTCCAGGCCTTTTAATTTATTTTTCTTGATAACCTTCATCATGATCTGAAAATAGTTCATAAATGAAAGTAATTTTTCGAGGATAGGGAGGCATCGTTGAGTTTCTTTCTTAAAAGCAGGGACAGTGTAAAGAGATTTTAATGATAGTCGTGTTTGCCTTCAAATGAAAATTGAAACCAAAAATCAATTCTCAAACAAAATACCATCTTTCACTAGTCTACGTTTTTAGAAAAACACAACAATTGATGCTCTGACAGCCCTTGACAGTTGTTTCGAGATGAATCATTTTGTTCTCCCCTTCTGAACTAAATTGTAATATAGGCATGTTTGACTCAAAAAGGACAATAAAAAATAAAGATAAGAACAAACCGGAAAAGAAAACGGAAAGAAAAAGAAACCAAAACAGAAAAAATATGTACAAAAGGTGTATCTGAGATTTGTCAGGTGAAATACCTTTTGAGAGCTTGGCCATTCACCGGGAAGGTGTATGGCTGTCCCTCTAAATTCTGCAGGCGGAAAGAACTGGGACCTAGTTTTTCAGCGATTAAAAATGGTCCCAACCACAAGTTTTGGAACTTAGTATGTTCCCCCTTCCCCTCATGTGGTTTATCCCACTTGAAGAAAATATCACCTACCTCAAAATTCTTGTCCGAGGCAGAACCGGACTCAAACCAGCTTTTGACAATATATTGATGTTGATCCAGTTTTTGTTTTGCTTGAGTCCTTACCTCTTCTAACTTCAATAGAGAATTAATATGACTTTCCAGAGGAGGACAACCTTCTTCCTAAACCTTCTGCGATAGTTGCAAAGAAGGAAGAAGAACATGCAGAGGAAGAATTGCTTCCGTTTCGTAAAAAAGGAAAAAGGGTGAATTACCAACAACAGTTTTTGGAATTACCCTATCAACCCAGATTGCATTGAATAGTGCAGTATGCCAGTTTTTGTGGTTTTCCGAAACCGTCCTCTTGATGATCTTGATAAGGTTTTTGTTAGTTGATTCTGCCAAACCATTTCCTTGGGGGTAATAGCTGGCATAATATTTTAGCTTTATCCCTTTTTCTAAAGAAAAGGCACTCATTTCAAGGGATGAAAAATAGGAAGCATTATCAAACACTAGACATTCAGGAATACTGAATCGAGTGATGATGTTTGAATTAAGGAAAGATATTACCTGACTAGTGTTCACCACTTTTAATGGCGCAGCCTCGGACCATCTGGTGAAATAGTCTGTTGCTGTGATTATGTACTTATGCTGCTACGAGGAGCTGGGGTTAATTGGGCCAATAATGTCAAGACCCCATTGTTGAAAAGGGAAATCAACCAAGATAGGTTGCAACAGGAATGTTTCCCTCTGTACACATCCAAAATCCTTTTGACAGATTGCGCATTTGCGGCATAATGTATGGGCATCTTTGAAAAGTGTCCCTTAGTACTTTGTGGGCAGTAGTGTCTCCACCAAAATGCCCACTAGCTTCTCCTGCATGCAACTCAGATAAGAATTTATCTACTTCATCTCTTGTTAGACAACGCATAAAGATTTCCTCAATTTTTTTGCGAAATAGTACACCATTCACAAGCTGGTAAGGTGCAGACTTTAATCTCAACGCTCTCCTCTTTTTTGGATCAAGGTGATGAGGAGCTGAACCGTGTGTTAGATAAAACTTAATGTCGTCATACCAAGGATTTGTAAGATTTTGTATACAGCAGGTTTGACTTTGATTATGTTGATCTTCAATTAACATATCAGTTTGACTTTGTTGTTCTTCAACTGAATCAGCGACCAATTTACATAGACCTTGGCCTCTAACATTTTTTGCTAGGGTGATTTAGAGGTCATACTCTTGTAAGGATGTCACCCAGTTTTCCCGTTTTTCACCCAGTTATTTCTGTACTAATAAATTTCTGACAAACGGGTAAGGAACAATGACTTTGGTTCTATATTTTAGTAGATACGATCAGAAATGTTTTACTTCTTTAAAAACAACATAAGCCTATCGATCTATAACTGGATAATTAAGCTTTGTTCCCTTAAAGGATGATCTCATAAAGGCAATGGGAACCTCGTTGTTTTCAGTATTCCTTTGGGTTAGCACAGTGGCATAAGATCGATCAGAGGCAAACGTGTAAAGAGTGAAATCTCGTGAAAAGTCAGGGCTTATTAGGGATGGAGCCTCTACTATGGATTTTTTGATTGAATCAAAAGATTGACTTTCTTGAGGTCCCCAATGTTATCGCACATCATTTTTTATTAAGTTTTGTAAAGGCCTCACCATTTCCGAAAAACTCAGAACGAACCTTCTGACAAAATTTATCTGACCTAGGAAAGATTGCATAGATTTTTTGGAAGAGGGGGGAGGGAGTTTTGAAATGACTTGAGTCCTCTCAGGATCAATGATCATACCTTCATTGGATACTATGAATCTGAGAAGCTTACCTTGTTCTACTGCAAAGACATATTTTTTAGGATTAAGAGAGATGTCATATTTACGACATCGTTGTAAAACAAATCTCAGATGGGCTAAGTGATCCCCCTTATTCTTGGAGAAAATTGTGACATCATCGAGATAGACCACTACAGATTGATTGATTAGACTGCAAAAAGTGACATCCATCGCTCTCTGGAAAGTGGCACCGACATTTATAAGCCCAAAGGGCATCTTTCTATAAGCATAGGTTCCCCATGGAGTACGGAAAGTGGTTTTCAGCTGGTCTAGAGGAGACATAAGGACTTGGTTGTACCCTAAAAAAATGTCTAGTAGCGACAATCTTTTAGAACCAGATACCTATTGGAGAATTTGTTCCATCGGAGGAATGAGGTAGTTGTCTTTATCAGATGCTCGGTTTAAGTTTTGGAAATTGACACATAGTCGGATTTTGCCACTTTTCTTCTTCATAGGGACAAGGTTAGAAACCCACTGAGTATGCCTTACTGGGAAGATTATATTTGCATTCAATAGTTTGTTTAGTTCCTTCTTGACCGTTGGATCTAGTTTTAGGTGCATGTTCCTTAACTTCTGTTGAAAAGGCTGAGTCAAGGGTTTCATGGGGATAATGCGTTGTATAATGTTAGGGTCGAATGTTTTTAGATCATCATACATCCAAGCAAAGACATCCTTAAATTCTTTAAACAATTTAATAAAGGTTGATTTCTCTTGCTCAGAACATCCCGTTCCCAAATTGATGCATTGTGGATTATCTTTAGTTCCTAGATTTACTTTTTCATGGGTCAAGGAAGAACTATTCGTTTTACAATTTACCGATTTTCTGAATTTATCATGCAAATCATAAAACTTTTCTAATCTTACCACGGATTTTGGGATAGAATTTACCACATATGATGTGGTTTCCGGAGACCTTGGGTCCGATATTACCGTAAAATTGTGGAGGTCTTCGTCATGGGTGCCTTCATCAATAACTGCACCTTGGAAAGTGTCTTCCATGTGCAGGAAACTGATGATCTTTTGATCGTCATCGAACACTCTCCAATTAGTGATGTTTTCTGGGACTGATGGTCTGAACAACAACTCAATGGAGAATGCATTCGGAGAAAGGCCTTCTACGAGAAACAGTTTAGAAGCAACATTAGACAACAAGTCAGCCTCAGAATTATTTAATCTTGGAATGGAATTGATGTTAAATGTGGAAAATTTGTACATTAGATTCCATACCTCATCTTGATAACTTTTCAGGTGTGGAGTCAGGCAATGAATGGAATTCCTTACCTGCTTGACCACAATTTTGGAATCGTAGAATACCATTAAATTATGTATTTTCAAATCTAGTGCCTTTCTGAATCCTTGCAGAAGTGCCTCGTATTCAGCCGTATTGTTTGTTCATTCAAATTCTAATCGGCAAGCGATCAAAGTTTTGTTACCTGCTGGGTCAATGAGCACACATCCTGCACTAGATCATTTTTAGATTTGGACCCATCGAAGTAGAGAGACCACATGTGAGTCTCATCAGATGGCATATTAGGGAGAGATGCCAACTGTGTGCATGTCATGAGTTCTGACTGTTGTTCCGGGTCAGTAATGGTAGAAGTTTTTTCCATGAAGTTACCGAAAAAGGTGTTCATTCCCTGCATTTCAGGTGAATTAGCAGAAGCAGGAAATGGTTCATTAGTGTCATTTAAATCAGTCACGGTAAGCTTGAGATAACACTCACGATTGATCTTGATTCTATTAGGCTTTCCATTCTCTGGCAGCCACAAATGAGACCAGTCTCTCGCAAAGTAACCATGTAGTTGTTCGGACCAATCCCTACTTAAAAATGGGCCATATACTTCAGGGATGTCCACGACAATAATATCAATAATATGGTGAACTTTAGGATTAGAGGATAATCTGATAAGGACATTTTTTAATTCACCTATCACCTTAACACTCGTCTGATCAAGTTGAATAATTTTCAGACTTGAAAGTTTGACTTTAGCATTGATTTTCTGGTAGACAGAACAAGGCATTACATTTGATGATGTGCCAGAATGTACCACACAATTATGTACATTCCTATTGAAAATTTCAAAGGTCAACAGAAAAGGTGGGACATTTCTACGAGTGTTAACAACAGAACTTTGTTGATTTTTAGTTGCAGTCACGGGAATTATTCTATCTACATTTGTTACACTTTTTACAGCAAGGTCTCTTTTATCTGAGGGTTCTAGTGTCGTTTTAATGGGAACCTTTTGAGATGTTTTAGGACTCTTTTCTGCAAATTTGTTGTTGTTCAGATTGTTGTTTTTGTTGTTTTCTGCAATGTTCTGAAGCATCTTTTGCAAAAGAAAAGGAAATTTCAACAATTCATAAACAAAAATATTAGCTCTAAGTTTCTTAAGGTCTTCAATCAGATCGTATTCTAAACTTGGGGTTGTTGAATTCTGTTTAGTTTCAGTCTTCTTAAACTGTTTTTGAGGTGCATTAGTTCCAATTTTAGAAGAGGGTTTGTTTTGTGTTTTACTTTTGGTATTATAAGGATGAACCGTTTCAAAATTGGCTTGAAAGATACTATCCGAAAAATGCCCGAAGATGTTGGGAGAGGGTTTGTCCTCTTCCACTGTTTCTTGTTCAACTACATCTTCAGAAATCTCAGGGGGAACTAAGTTGTCATGAGCTTCAAGGATTGTCTGTATCGCATATTGTATACTTTCTAAATTAAGGCCTTCAAAATTTAAGTTGGGCCGGTTTGTGGGAAAGGGTTTTCTAAAAGGGGGTTTGTAAGACCATTTACTTGAAGAAGCTTCTTCAGCCGATCTCCTTAAATCTACAACCTGATTTGACAGTTTCTAAACGACCTTTTGTAAACTTTCCAGATCTGAAATATCTGATTGAGTTTTGGTTTGGGGAGGTCTAGGAAGAATTTTTATTTTCTTCTTGGAAGATGGGGTAATGTCTGCCTCATTACATATATTATCTCTTAGGCTTAGAATATCTTTCTCAATTTGGCTTTCCTCCTCGAAGGCTTCCAATAATGTTGCCTTCTTAGACCTTTTTACCTAGATTGCTATGTTCAGGTGTAGGGCTTTGGTGTAGTATGCGATGATAATATTTTCAGCAGGCATTGAATCAATGGGGATCAATTCTTTAATGTTAGAAACCTTTGATTAAAGTCTTTTATTTTTTCCTTGGGGTTCATCTTTAAACTGGAGAGTTCCATGACTAAGACTTTGGGAGATTTGTTGTCTCTGAATTTCTCAAGGAAACAAGATTCGAATGTATCCCAAGATACAATGGTGTGGGGTTGTTGGGCAAAATACTAGGTAGAGGCATTGCCTTCAAAAGTGTATGAAAAAATTCTGCATACTACATCTTCGTGTTCTACGTTTCGGAGTCTAATGGCTAGCATGAATTGTTTTATGTGATCCTCAGTGATTTTCTTAGAATCTGGATCGAATTTAGGGATCCATTTCTTCGGATGTTTAGGAAAAGGATGCTAGGGTCCAGGTATGGCCACAACATCTTGATCGAGCCAAGGTCTGGCAGGATTGTTTGGATTTTCCATGGGCATGGGTGGTGTTGAAGGCTGAGATGAAGAACTCCCTTCGTCCGATGACTCTTCTCCCGAAGAGGAAGGAGATGAAGGCAGTGGTGAAGGTGGGATACCAGATCCTCTGACTGTAGGAGTGGGGATGTGATTTGGATCTGTAGGATTTAGGAAAAGACCAGTGCCTTCAAGTTGCTCTCTGATATCATAGAAATCTAGCAGTTGATTCAGTGGTTGACCTGGTTGTCTGATACAGGCCAAATCACCGTGTGTCCTTAGAAGTGACTAACGAACATTTTTTTGTACGTCGAACCCTTGAGGGTTTGGCGTTACTGGCTCAATGGTAATCTGTGGATTTTCGTTTGAGGTGGTTGTTGTTTGAGAAGTAACGTGTTAAGGTCCTAACCCGCACATAGGTAGATCAATGTATTCGGATGTAATAAAGGTCAATATTAATAAGACCTTTCAATA